>VOQZ01000273.1:0-98822 GCA_008079305.1 Phytophthora palmivora | reverse complement strand
AAATCTCGCAGATAAACCAATCCAACTACTACGACGAATATCACTCCACAACCAATTAGCTGCATGCGGATGTGGAACCACTGTTGCGAGACGTTCTCTGCAATCCACGCCTTGCTGTTGACATCGTTGTAGGACAAATTCACAGCGATCATCCGGTCCACAGTATCCTGGCCAAATGCTCGAATTACCACGAGACCCTCCTCCGACTGTGTCACGTGGCTTAGCATAGGAGATGAGGACACTTTCCACAACCGTGCAATCTCTCGAGACGGTGCGAGATAGAAGTTCGCGATTTTCATATAATCCAAACCAGCGGAACGATCAGAGCACCCAAGAAGCTCATAATGTAAACGGCTGTAGCCAATTGACAAACCGTGAAGAAAATCGATGATATAAAGCTACCGAAAGCAAACAGAAGCATATAATCGACTGTCGAGATATCGTCGCCATACCGATTCACGATACGTCCAATAGGGTTTGCATCGAAAAAGCGAGAGGTGCCTTCAGCAACGACACCGTCATATTATCAAACAATAGTCGAGAACCATGAAGACCAACAACGGCTACTGTAACAGTACGAACCAGCACCATGGTAGCTGTGCCAACACCCAACCATGCGTATACCTTCACATTGTACGCGGTGTCATCAGGGTTGTAAGAGCCATCCTTCTGACCCGTCCAGTGACTCAACCACAGATCACTACCAATCTGAAACACCTGCCACAGAGTCTGCACCACGAACAGGAAAATGCACACTTTCACACCTCCTAGCGAGTCGAAATAGTTGGAGAAAACCTCCTTCGACACTCGACCTTCCTCACGCTCTTCATCGTCAACGAGTCGACCAGCTTCGTTGTCTTTGCTCTCTCCATCATGATCAATACCGTCTTTCGTTAATCGAGGAGACACTGGAGTGTATAAGAGCTTCGCGGTAGAGCGACATCATGTCGAGTGACCGTCAACTTTCCATCTTCTACCAACACTTTCATGTTTGCAGCCTCATTCGTAATGATGTCGGCACTATGTGTCACCAACACCACCGTCTTCTCCGCCAACAAGTTGCAAATACAGTCGCCAAATATCTGACTCTGCACGATCGCGTCCACCGCAGCGAGGGGAGAATCCAGCAGTAAAATGTCAGCATCCGAGTAACACGCGCGCGCCAAACACACACGAGCCTTCTGACCGCCGGACAAATTCACACCTTTCTGACCGATCTCCGTTGAATCTCCACCAGGGAACTGTTTGAGGTCCGGTAGCAATCCACATGCGGCGATCACTTTCGAGTACTTTTCCTTGTTGTACGGCAGACCGAAGAGAATGTTATCGCGGATCGTCATATTCTGGATCCATGTCTCCTGCGAGTAGTAAGCGACCCTGCCTCGGACGAAGACACTACCCGCCAGTTTGTCCATTTCTCCCAGCAGTGCCGAACACAGTGACGACTTGCCGCTACCGACAGGACCGTGGACGATAACTAGGTCTCCTTTCTTTACGGTGAGATTGATGTTTTTGAGCAATGTCATGTCCTTGTTCCAACCAAAAGTGCCGTCTTCGATGGCCATGACAACATTATCAGGTTGTGTTGGGTCATTTCGAGTGACATTTTTCGGGTTGAATTCGTCTTGCGCGAGATAGTTGGAGAAACGGTTGATCGAAACTTTTGCTTCGATGCAAGCTTGGATTGCAGACGGTAGCTCCTCCAACGGTTCATTTAACGCATCAAAGAGAGCAATGGCTGTGAAAACTTTAGCGGCTGTGAGTGTCTTCTCCATGACTAATGCGTAGACGGCAAAGGATACTGTTGACACCGCCACCGGGGAAACCCACATCAAAAATGTTTCAGCAGCAGAGAGATACATGTACCGCTTAACTGCTGATAGTTCAGTAGCTCGTAATTTCTTGATCTTATCGGCAAATTTGCCTTCCCAGGCGTTAAGTTTGACGACATGAATCGCATTGAACACCTCTTTGATGGTCTTCATACGGGTGTCCTTGTACATCATCACGTCTTCAAACGTATTTCCAGAATATTTGGTGATCACAGAAGTCGCAATCAGTGAAATCGCGATAATTGCGAGTCCAGCAAACGCAGCTACATCGATGACAGTGTAGAGCATGTATATAACCACCACGATCTGAATCGGGATAGACCAAACGCTGTTAATTTCGAAAGCCGCCCACAGCACGTTGTCAATGTCAGACGATAGCAAATTCGAGATGTCCACTTCGTCGTCATCAGCTTTCATGTAGACGTTGCAGTGCATTGTTTTTCTAAACAGCGGTGCCTTTAATGCAGCAGTTAACCGGAGAGCAATGAGGTCAACATGATACCGTGCATGGGCCGAAACGATGGCCTCTATCAGTTTATACGTGAAGAAGACACCAAGCCATACGCCAAGGTTGTACATGTCGATCTCAGGTGCAGTGAATACAGTGATCACGTGGTTCAGTACAACCGCAGCGAATAAATCACAGCCAGTTGAGAAGAGTGTCACCATCTCACACATGACGAACCTTCCTCCGTAGGCAGCCACAATTGCCTTGATGATGGACTTGTTATGGCGTTGGTATTGCTTTTCAAACTCATCGAACGCTACGACCGAGCGGTTTTCGTGTTCGAGCTCCCATAGATCATCAAATTGAGTTGACGTTTGTTTCCAGTGTTCATCATCGGATTGACGTGCGAAAAGAACAATCGCGACCAGAAGGAACTTGTGTGAGCTGTGGACGTAGTGGAGGCATGAGCAGTGTGATACTTGTCGTTCGTAGCAGGAAAGGTGGAGTAATTTGGTCGTTGGGCGTTGGGCACGATGGACTCAAGCTGTGAGACCATCACGCTGCAAATACTTGTTTCCAGTCAGGTTTGAGCTTCCTAGAGTTAATTGAAAAATGACTACAAGCTATTTTGTTGTATCATAGTTTTTCGAGTGTGATAGGCAAGTTTTGATTATGTGATGCTATTTTGTAGAGTTTCCCCGTCAAATAATCATCGATATGGGTACAAACTGTTCTGCAGCTTGCGCAGCAATCACAACAAAGGTGGGTTGGACCAGATTACGATAGGCAATTGGAGGCAATTGTACTGCAATTGCCTATTGTAACTGGTCCAAGCCATTTGGATGTCATTGTAATCGCTGCGCAACCTCAGCCTTTAGGACAAAATCGAAATTCAGTTCTTACACAGTACTTTTACAACGGTAGTCTAGTACAACGTACTGTGTCCGTCCAGAAAATAACGCACGTTTCCAATATCTCGAGTTCTCCACCTCGTTTTTATTACATCCTCATTACCGCCCTGGTAACAGTTTTTGAATGAAGAATTGACAAGTAGGTAGTACGTCGTAATAATTTGCATCGCAGGGCAATCAACAAAAAACGGTTCGTGTTCCTCCACTTACGTAGTAACGGATACGTTGAGCAAAGTAGGAAGTGAGTGGCTTGGAGCGACTTATGCAAAACAGTTAGCTCGCTCGCTGCTCGGGGAGCGTGTCCTTGCGAAGAAGGCCAAGAGGAAACCTGTCGCCGTCGTCGTGTTTCACATATTTATAATCATAAGCTCGATCGCGAGCGACTCCCTACTTTGGTCAAGACCTCCAAAGCATGATAATAACTTCGCGATCCAAGGAACTCTGCGATTGAAAGATTTGGAGCCTTGCGTACAACGCACTCAACAGTATGTGAATTGGGTATTAGTATTCTAAGTAGTAGATTTCATTACCTGCTGTATTCACCCTTCCACAATACGCTCAAGATATCCTCCTTCTTTGGCTAGCTCATAAAACACACCCTCCTCATTCTTCACCAACTCACGAGGACTATCAAACTCCACCACTCGACCGTCGCTCAACACCATGATACGATCCGAGTCCAACACCGTGGCCAACCGATGCGCGATCGTCAGCACCGTCGCATCCTGGAAGTCTCGATTGATCATCTGCTGCAACTTCCTCTCCGTTGCATGGTCGATCGACGCAGTCGCCTCATCCATCACCACGATGCGACTCCGAGTCAGCAACGCGCGAGCCATACACAGCATCTGCCGCTCACCCACACTGAAGTTCTCGCCGTTTTCACTCAACTCATACGACAACTGACCATCCAATTCGGACACCTGCGTTTTCATATCCACCTTCTCCAGTGCACTCCAGATGTCAGCGTCCGTGAATTCGTCAAACGGGTCCATATAAGCTCGAAGTGATCCCTTGAACAGAACAGGGGACTGCGGGATGATGGACAGATTCGAACGCAATGTACGCAACGGCATGGTGGCGATATCGATGCCATCGATGAGAATCGACCGGACACGAGTTCGTTGATGCGGAAGAGTGCCATGGTCAAGCTGGACTTGCCGGCACCGGTTCGTCCGACAATGCCGATCTTCTCGTTGTTGCGGATATTGAATGACAGGCCCTTGAGTACAGGTGCACCATCTTGCTTATAGCTAAAGACGACATCCTGGAACTGGATGGTAGATGAGCGAGGCCACGAAGCATCAGGTTCGATGACAAGCGGTCGTCGGCTTCCTTCGGCTTGAATAGATCCGTACTCCAGAATTCTTTCAGGACTGACCATCTGAATTTCCACCCATGACCATGACTGCACAAGACTGGCAAGCCCGCTGTCGACACTCAGCGCATATGTGAATGCGAGGCCTACGAGACCAGGAGAAAGATAATCGCGCAGATAAACTAATCCGGATACTACGAGGAAAATAACACCACAGCCCAGAAGCTGCATGCGAACCTGGAACCATTGGGATGTGACGGTCTCCGCAAACCAGCATTTGCCGTTCACATCATTGCGAATGAAGTTCTCCATGATCATACGATCAACCGTTTCCTGACCGAATGCGCGAATAACAACAACACCCTCTTCAGATTGCGTTACGTGGCTCAACACGGGGGATGTTGATACCTTCCACAACCGTGAAATTTCTCGAGAAGGTGCGAGATAGAAGTTCGCGATTTTCACGTACATCCAAACTAATGGAATAATTAGAGCACCCAAGAAATTCATAGTGTACACAGCAGTCGCTAGTTGACACACGGTGAAGAAAAACATGGCGAGAAATCCTCCAAATGCGAATGGGATCATAAAATCTACCGCTGACATATCGTCGCCATACCTATTCACGATACGCCCAATAGGGTTTGCATCGAAAAAGCGGAGAGGTGCCTTCAGCAACGACACCGTCATATTGTCGAACAAGTGGCGCGATGCTCGTAATCCAACTACTGCAACCGTTGCAGACCGAACGAAAACCATGACGGCAGCACCAGCACCCAGCAACGAATAAACCCTCACGTTGAAAGAGGTGTCATCGGGGTTGTAAGAGCCATCCTTCTGACCCGTCCAGTGACTCAACCACAGATCACTGCCAATCTGAAATACCTGCCACAGAGTCTGCACCACGAACAGGAAAATGCACACTTTAACACCTCCTAGCGAGTCGAAATAGTTGGAGAAAACCTCCTTCGACACTCGACCTTCCTCACGCTCTTCATCGTCTACGAGTCGGCCAGCTTCGTTGTCTTTGTTCTCTCCATCATGATCAATACCGTCTTTCGTTGATCGAGGAGACACTGGAAGTGTATAAGAGCTTCGCGGTAGAGCGACATCATGTCGAGTGACCGTCAACTTTCCATCTTCTACCAACACTTTCATGTTTGCAGCCTCATTCGTAATGATGTCGGCACTATGTGTCACCAACACCACCGTCTTCTCCGCCAACAAGTTGCAAATGCAGTCGCCAAATATCTGACTCTGCACGATCGCGTCCACCGCAGCGAGGGGAGAGTCCAGCAGTAAAATGTCAGCATCCGAGTAACACGCGCGCGCCAAACACACACGAGCCTTCTGACCACCGGACAAATTCACACCTTTCTGACCGATCTCCGTTGAATCTCCACCAGGGAACTGTTTGAGGTCCGGTAGCAATCCACATGCGGCGATCACTTTCGAGTACTTTTCCTTGTTGTACGGCAGACCGAAGAGAATGTTATCGCGGATCGTCATATTCTGGATCCATGTCTCCTGCGAGTAGTAAGCGACCCTGCCTCGGACGAAGACACTACCCGCCAGTTTGTCCATTTCTCCCAGCAGTGCCGAACACAGTGACGACTTGCCGCTACCGACAGGACCGTGGACGATAACTAGGTCTCCTTTCTTTACGGAGAGGTTGACGTTTTTGAGCAATGTCGTGTCCTTGCTCCAACCAAAAGTGCCGTCTTCGATGGCCATGACAACATTACCAGGTTGTGTTGGGTCATGTCGAATAACGCTGGTGGAATTAAACTCATCCAATGCAAGATAGTCCGAGAAACGACCCAGTGAAACCTTGGCTTGTATGCACGTCTGGATAACTGTGGGCAATTCTCGAAGCGGATCTCGCAAAGCATTGAACAGTGCGATAGCTGTAAACACCCTAGCTGCAGTCAGTGCCTTCTCCATGACAATTGCATATACAGCAAACGACACTGCCGACACTGCAAGAGGCGATGCCCACAGCAGAAAAATGTTGACTGCACCAAGATACATGAATTTCTTGACTGCTGACAGTTCCGTAGCGCGCAGCTTATGAATCTTATCGGCAAACTTGTCTTCCCATGCATTGAGTTTGACGATCTGAATGGCATTAAACACTTCCTTGATGGTTTTCATGCGGTCATCCTTGAACTTCATAATATCTTCAAACGTATTTCCAGATAACTTGGCTATCACGAAACTCGCCAACATCGACACTGCAATTACTCCGAGTCCAGCAAACGCAGCGACGTCAATGACATCGTACAACATGTAGACTACCACCACGATCTGGAGTGGGATAACCCACAAACTGTTGATCTGGAAAGCAGCCCATAGCACGTTGTCAACGTCGGACGAAAAGAGGTTGGAGATATCCACTGCCTTAGCATCACTTTTGCTCTGAATACTGCGACGCATAGCCTTCCGGAAGAGCAAAGCTTTAAGTGTCACCGTCAGTCGTAGTGCAATTAACTCGAGATAAAAGTGCATTTGAGACATCACAACAGCGTTCACAAGTCTCGAAGCGAAGAAGACACCGAGCCAAATGCCAAGGTTGTACATGTCCATCTCTGGCTCTGCAAACACCGTGACGACGTGGTTCAGTACAGCAGGTGCGAAGACATTGCACGCTGTTGTAAAGAGCATGGCTAGTCCACAGAGGAAGAATCTCCCTCCATACGTTGTCAGCATGGCTTTGGTGATGGATTTATTATGGCGTTCGTAGTGCACTACGAACTCGTCGAAAGCAGCGGCTGATCGGTTCTCCCCCTCGAGCTCCCACAGATCGTCGTTGTCCAGTTGGCGCGTGTTACCAGCGCGCATCATCGGGTCCGCATACGAGAAGAAGAGACGCGACCACAAGGACGCAGTGCCGGGGGTGGCGTGGAGCTTTTGCTTGATCTGCTCGACGTCATCGTGAAGAGGAGTGAACGTCAAGTAGCGCGGCTTGGTCTGAGTGGCGGGAGACACGAGCGACGCACTGGCCGTTTGTAGTAATGCAGTCATGACAGGACTTGGGCTCTTCCAGGCCAATCGTCGACTGACTGACTGACAGCACACGCACACTTCAACGGATTATGGGACTCATCCCGCTTCATAATAGACCGTCAGTCGTGGTCACAATGGATTGACTGCATCAAGTAGTGACCATCACTCTTTATGTTCAGAAGCAACGATTGCCAATCAACCGCAAGGAACGATGCGCGCTGACTCGGACTGGATGAGCGAATGGCTGTGGAGATTTGGTCGTCACAGGACCATCACTCGTTTCACCGTTAGTGTTGCACATCATCAAAGGATACATCAATGATACGGTAGATGAAATCGCTATGTATTGCGGTACCCACGCCATGCATCCTAAAGCACCTCTCGCTGAGCTACCCTGAAGTCTAGTTCTCTAGCACGACGCGGTAGCGCACACGACCTTCGCGGACCATGTCAAGGCCCTCGTTCACCTTCGCCATCGGCAGCTTCTGAATTATCGGTCGCACGTTCGCCTTGGCTGCCAGCTCCAGCATGTCCTTGATGTCCTGGATGCTTCCGATAGCACTGCCACGAACACGAGTAGCGCGAGGAACCAAGAACCACGGCGTGATCTTCACTTGGTCAGGAGGCAGACCCACCATGATGAACGTGCCGCGCTTGCGTACTAGGCTCAGGTATAGGTCGTACGGCATGTTCTTGGCATCGGCAGTCAGTAAGAGGAAGTCGACACTTCCAGCAGCCTTCTTCTGCTGCTCCGGGTTGCTCAGGTCGTAGAATTCCTCGGCACCAAGAGAACGGATCTCCTTTTCCTTCTTGGACGAACGAGAGAAAGCAACAGGAACGGCACCAAGTGCACGGATGAACTGGATAGCGATGTGACCCAGACCACCAATACCAACGACACCAACACGATCACCCGCCTTCACGCCCTCTTGCTTCAGCGGTGTAAACACTGTCGCACCAGCGCACAGCAGAGGTGCAGCTACATCGGAGGGGATGGCATCCGGGATCTTGAAGGCGTAGTTGTTATCAACGCGGATGAAATCGGCGAAGCCACCCTGTTGGCGGGAGCCGTCCTTGTACGCAGCGTTGATGGTGAATACACTCTGGTCGCATACGGCGTCTTCGCCGTCAGCGCAGTCGCGACAGCGGTCATTCGGGTCGCGGTTCAAACACGCCCACGCCTGAGCACCAACACCCACACGATCACCCACGCTGAGGTTCTTGACACTCGGACCAACGGCAACGACATTACCGATAATCTCGTGACCTGCCACGCACGGGTATGGCGTCGGACCCCAGCCGCTGTCCAGCGTGTGCACATCGGAACCGCAGATGCCGCAATGAGTGACCTTGATCTCTACATCCTCTACACCCAGCGGACGCGGTTCGAACTGCCACAGCTTGCAGTTACCGGTCTGGTCGAAGGCGGCGTAGCCATTGAAGGTTCTTGACATCGTAGACAGTGATTGCTTAGTTGAGAGAAATTTGGAAATGAAGGCACAGGAAGACTGACATCCTGCATGTTGGGGAGTTACTCCTGTAGAACACTGGGTAAGGAAACCCGTTCCATAAGCTTGCCGATTTGAGGTAGCGACTATTAATATTATACTCGTCGATTCGATCTTCTATTACGGTTGATGTAAATCCACGAGCCCCACAATCACGTTCACGACATAATCCATGTTTATGAGGTGGATTATGATGTGAACGTGATTGTGCGGCTCTGGCAGTGCTGTTTTTTTACGTTCCTTTTTACTTAACTTCAGTGGAAACGCTTGTAAAAAAGTAAAAAATCCATTAAAAACGTACTAACTCTTGGGGATATATCAGGTCCTACTCCATCCTCCACTCGAGTCACTTTGTCGTGGCTCTACCGCCGCCAGAGCCACCGACAATGGCTCACCGGCATCGTTGACGCCGACTATTGCGTCTCAGTTTACGGCAGCAGGGTCAATTCATAACGCATTTCTTTTTGCCTTGAAACCAAGCGCTGCGTCGGTACAAGTGGATGTATGTAAAAAAAAACATTTCCAAGGGCTAAGGACAGCATATCAGCTGACCATACCGACATCGATCTTCGGTTTGTGACAACTGAACGCAAAACATTAGCGAGTATACTAATACAATACAGGCATGAATTCGACGCAAAATTCTCCCAAGATGCGCTGCAGTCCGGTCAAAATTCAGTGATACGATATTTTAAGCTGTTACCGGATAATGACATCACGGATGTCTTGTAACGGGGTTACATGAAGGGGTACCCTAGAAAGGGTACCGCCTTTAGAAGTAGATATACTTCTGTGGGTATTTGTTTTAAATACTCTGTTGTGAGTGGTGTGGACCACACTCCAGGTGTGGGCCACACTACTGTCACGTAGGTCTAGGTGGCTGAGGGCCAACCAATCGTATTTGACCTACCTTTTATATGCATAATTAGGATAAAGTATAGTTAACCCTTTAACTACGAGCTTTGGCGTAGAGGTCCAAGCAGACCTATATCAGAACCAATCACCGTGCAAGTTTTGAACATTTAAACCAATAGGATTGCACCAAGATTACACAAGTAACCTCCAATTATTAATTGTTGATAGTTCGCGATTTGCTGCCCAGAACCGAGATGCCCCCCTCCTGCAGTGACAGGTTGTGCGGGTGGTGTGGCTGCTTGCCTTGCTGCTGGAGTGTCTACGAGGCTGCCATGAAGGAGAAGGCGCAGAGAATGAAGACTAGAGTACACCCCCGTCGGCGTCATCAAGCTCTTCGCAAAGCCCTCGCCCGTGTGTTCATTTACCTCCAGACAGGCAGAATGAAGGGAAGCCTACCGCTGTGCGCCAACAAGAAACTTTTACAGCTTTGCCCAGACATTTCGGAGAATGTAAGATGTGTATTAGATATGTAGCTAGTCTCTCTGTGGAAGAATGAGCTCACTAAGCGATCTCGGGCCATAGTCTCTCTAAATGCTGGCTGCCCAAGAAATCGATCTTTCGACCAATAGTCAGTGATGTCATTTAGCGGGCAGAGACTCATTGCCATCTCGAGCCCGATGTAAGCATTGATTTCGCTCTCCGTCGCTGGTTTCTTTCCCTCCGCTTCAAGTTTAGTTGACGTCCACCGACGAATACTTTGACGCAGTGCTAGGGTAACGAACAGAGCGAAAAGCCCATACGAGCCATCCTTCTCGAAAGCACTTCTCACTGTAGCATTCATTGACAAGTGTAGACCGCTTCCGTCTCTTATAGCCTTGTAATATGCATTTTCTGCGAGCGTCGCTGATGTCGGAATCACGGCCGGTCGCGGCGCTTCCGCGTGAACTGGCTGATGTTGTGGAGCGGTTGCATGTTGAGTGTCAAATGCTACCTCTAAGTCGCTTAGACCACCGTCTGACAGGTCTTCCTCCCACTGGTGAGCCTCCTTGTCGTCGCTCTGGGAGTCCCAGTCGCTTTGGACGTCCCAGTCTCCGGTAACACCTTCATTCTCCATCTCGCTGTAGCAGGAGGAATTCGGAATGACAACCTCTACCGGTCTTATAATACACACAGCTGACGATTTGGTCTCGCTGTGAGTGGCTGTCGTACAGGTTCACATGGA
This sequence comes from Phytophthora palmivora, assembly GCA_008079305.1. Classification (NCBI taxonomy): domain Eukaryota; phylum Oomycota; class Peronosporomycetes; order Peronosporales; family Peronosporaceae; genus Phytophthora; species Phytophthora palmivora. The sequence continues at coordinate 87,722 of VOQZ01000273.1, read as the reverse complement.
CCTACAAGTGAAGGCAGCAACTTCACCCTAGCCTCTGCGTAGACCTTTAACCAATCAAAGCATGTTGAAGGTGCTCTAACAGGTCTTCCTGGACACGTACGGAAGTTCGTAGCTAAAGGGTTAATTAGGAGTTTGTATTACAGGCCAAATGAACCTAATTAACTATAAATAAATCAGTCTAAAATCTACGCTAAACTGGCTATTAAGTCCCCTAAGACCAGGGACTAGTGAACCGCCGTTCACTTAGAGTTTGTATACTCTTAATAGCACGCTTCCTCAAGCAAGGTGCTCGTGTGACCCCGTCACACTTGGTAGCACTTGTAGTCAATCCACGCCTACGCGGGTAGATTGACTACCTGAATCCTCAGTGGCTCCTACAAGGTAAGCCAGGATGGAAAGAGGGGAGTTCCCTCTTCTGACCGCTGCTCAGTTTGAGTCGGTCCGGAAGATGGTGGACATCTTTGGAGGAGATGCTCTCCGAAGCAACGCCGGCCGAGCAGGTCGAACGCATCGAGGCGTTCGACACGTATGAGAGAGGGCTTATCGCCCACGTACAGGGGCTGCAGACCCCCGTGGCTGAGGTGAAGCCAGCCCAACCTAAGCCGTTGAGGCTTAAGGTTAACCCCTACGAGGGGAAGGAGGGAAAGAACCTCCACTTCTGGGTCCGAGAGGTCGAGCTCGCGATGGACGCGGCTCTAATCTCGACCGAGCGACTTCGGGTCGCTTTCGCCCTGTCCAACCTAGGAGGTCGGGCGAAGACCTGGGCGTACACGCGCGAAGCGACAACGCCGGGTTGTTTCACAACCTGGGCTCAGCTGTGTCAGCCGCTTAGAGCCGCCTTCCTTCCGGCGAACTGTGAGTATCGCCAGCGCTCGCGCTTCCTTGCCTGTAAACAAGGGAAGCGTGAGCTGCATGAGTACATCCAGGAGATGCGAGGACTCGCTGCATCTCTGGTAGGGAACCCCCTACCTGAACACATCAAAGCGACAGTGTTCATGGATGGCCTGAAGGTGGGCCCATCCCGCACACAGTTGTTCCGCGTGCATGCGAACACTATGGAGGAGGCGATCCAGATCGCCCTCCAAGAGGAGTACAGCCACCGACAGGCTTGTACTCCTACGGTGGTGTGACAAGGCCACAATGCGTCGTCAGGCGCAGTGCAAGGAGCTCCAGCAGCTGGAGCTAGCACCGGGCCGGTACCTATGGAACTGGGTACGGCCGTACAGAGCTCCGTCTGTTGCTACGGATGTGGGAAGCTCGGGAACATGCAACGTGCCTGCCCTGCGGGAGGGCAAAGGAAGTTCCCTTCCAAACCTAGGGGCTCGAGGGGCCCGTGGCAGAAGCCACGACCCAATAACGACCCAAGAGCCAGGGGAACTGGGGTCACCAGTAGGGGCGGGGCGCCCTACTGGGGAAGATCTAAGTCCCCATGGTAGGAGTGCGGACGGCGCACGCCATGGAAGCTTAGCCCCTGAGAGCCTGGGTGCTCTCGAGACGAGGAAGAGCAGCGGCGGACTGCTCGTGGTACACGCAAGTGTACGGGGATATGGAGATCCCTTTAGAGTCCTGATTGACTCTGGGGCGTCGACGAACTTTGCTCGACGCCAGACGGTCGCGCGGAATGGCGAAAAGTATGCCGATGCTTTGCGTGAAAGCGAAGGCAGGGGCCAGGTCTCGGTGAGACTGGCCGATGGTACGGTGGTTAACGTACCTGGGGTCCGTATGGACCTGGCTGTAAAGTTTGAGGACTTTGACAGCACGGTGTCGTTCCTTGTTCTAGACATGGACAAGTACGACTTGATCCTGGGCATGCCATGGCTCGAAAAGCACGAGCCCTGGATCAATTGGCGCGGCAAAACCATTTGGGGCTAGCCGGCCCCCAGTCTCCGACAGAGCTTTGGTGAGTAATGTTCCCACCTCTGTCCGGGACTGGGGCGCCAGAGATGGTCGCCAAGGCGCTTATACGCCCGAAGAAGTACTGGGAGTCACCGACTCCAGTGAGGATGCTGCGATGAGCCTCGCAACCGGTCGTGAGACCAAGGCTCATTGCCAAGCGTGTGGGATTGCCACGACGGCAAGTCCCAACGCTGAGAGTCGTCACGCCGTATGGGCTTCGACTGTGGCAGTGCCGGACGGCACTGACCAGGCGGGTAACATAGGTCCGCAAGCAGCTGAGGCTGCTGAGGAGAGCGCTGATGGCGTCTCATGTGTGGGTAATATATGTCCACAAGTGGGTAACATAGGTCCACAGGCGGGTAACGTAGTTCCGCAAGCGGGTAACATAGGTCCGCAAGCAGCTGAGGCTGCTGGGGAGGACGCTGAGAGCGCCTCCGGCGTGGGTAACATAGTTCCACGCAGGTCGAAGAGACCGAGAAGATTGAGAGCGCAGCGTGCGTCTCTAGCGTGGGTAACGTAGTTCCACGCGGGGTCAAGAAGACCAGTACGAGTGCGGAAGTGTCGTTGAGCACCTCCCGTGTGGATAACCAAGTGCCACACTCGGAGTCTGAGACCCCACCGGCACGGCCGGTCGAAGAACAATGCCATGTCTTCGACGGCGTGTCCGGTCGTCAAGTTAGGGCAGGTGCCGTCCATCTGGAGGCACTGCCAGAGGTGTCAGCACTGCTGGACCTCGAGGAATTGTCCATGAAGGACTTCCTGGCCGAGTTGAAGGCCGGAGAGATTGCGGAGATGGTGCTCCTGAAGCCGGAGACCTCTCCTGAAGATTTGAACTCTTCCTCCGTAATGGACGAGGACGTCCTGGAGGGGTTCACGAAGCAGCGTGCAACGCGCTTGGGTTCTGAGATTCTCAAGAACCCGGAGGATCCAGTGTATCCTCTTGTGAAGGAATACTCGGATGTGGTGTCGAAGCACCCACCATCCCAACTCCCGCCGGATCGGGGAGTTCGGCACGAGATTGATCTCGTACCAGGCATAAAGTACTGTGTCACGAGGCAGTGTCCTCTACCTCGCGAGCAGTGCGAGGTAATAGATGCCTTCTTCGCCGAAAAGGCGAAGTCGGGCATGGTGCGGGAGTCGAAGTCCCCGCACTCGACGCCAACCTTCTGCGTTCGTAAACCGAACGGGAAGTGGCGTCTGGTTCACGCTTACAACAAGCTGAACAATGCGACGGTACCGGCACAAGCGCCGATCCCTCGCAAGGATGTGTTGCTGAACAACATGTCGGGCTGTACGTTGTACAGTGCCCTGGATCTGGTAGACGGATACTACCAGATCCTGATGCGGGAGAGTGACATTCCTCTCACCGCAGTGAGCACCCCGAGTGGGATGCTCTGGGAGTGGCTAGTGATGCCACAAGGGCTATCAAATGCCCCAGCGACGTTCAATCGCTTGGTCACACAATTGTTTAGACCATTGCGTACGTTCGCCCAGACGTACTTCGACGATATATTCGTCCATAGCCGTGCCGAAGGCGGCCAGACGGCTATGGAGGTGCATTTGAAGCACCTCCGTCGAGTGTTTGAGGTCATGAGAGCTAGCAAGCTCTATGCCAACATCGACAAGTGTGTCTTTGCAGCTGAGGAGTTAAACGGCCTCGGCGGCTTTGTCAGCAGGGTCGGCGTACGCGCCGATCCAGGGAAGGTCAAGGCCATAGCGGCTTGGCCGACCCCGAGGTCGCAGAAGGAACTCCGGAAGTGGTTGGGCTTAGCCAACTATCTTCATAAGTACAACGCAGGGTACGCTGAACTAGCTCGACCCTTGTCGGATCTCTTAAAGAAGGATGCCGACTGGGTCTGGGAGCAACAGCACCAGGATTCTTTCGACAGCATCAAGGCGAGCTTACAGCAAGCGCCAGTCCTGGCCTTGCCGGACGAGAACAAGTCATTTAGCGTCATCTGGGACGCTTCTGACTATGCAATAGGCTGTGCGCTGTTGCAGAAGGACGATGAAGGACGTGAACGTGTCATCTCCTTCCAGTCCAGGCAGCTGAAGGCTGCCGAACGAAACTATCCCGTTCATTACAAGGAGCTATTTGCAATGAAGTACGCTCTTGTCAAGTTTAGAGTTCATCTCTTGGGCACGAGGACCTTTGTGATCTACACTGATCACGCGTCCTTGCGGACTGCCACCAACTCGCCGCATCTGTCGCAGCGGATGGCGAGGTGGCTGTCATTCTTCGCGGAATACAACTTCCGCGTTGAATACAAGCCGGGCAAGCTCAACGTGCTTGCCGATGCATTGTCGCGTCGACCTGACTATGAGCTAGCTCGTGTCAGTCGGGTCACGACAGATCTATACGATCGGATACGCTTAGCGTATCAGGAGGACGAGAACTACACACCACTGGTACAGTTCTTGTCCGATGGCAAGGACGCCAAAGTTGACAGGCTTTCGCCTCGACAGCGGGCACAGCTCCATTGTTATGAGCTGGCCGATGGGTTACTCCACTACAGAGTAGACCCTAGAGATCCTCCTCAGGTTGTCGTTCCAAACGACGAGGATCGGAAATGAGAGGAGCATGATGCGCCGATGAGTGGCCATCATGGCCGAGAGAAGCCCTACCAAATGGTATCTCAGACATTTTATTGGCCCCGCATGTATAAGTGGGTGGCACCCTATGTCAAAACATGTGAAACATGTCAGAGGGTGAAGCCTTCGGGCCACGCCTCGGCTCCACTACAGAGCCTACCTGTACCAGCGGATTGCTGGAAGTCGATGGGTCTCGACTTCGTCTTCGGCCTGCCGGCCGATGACAAGGGCAACACCGGCATATTGGTGTTTGTCTGCCGTTTGAGCAAATTGGTGCATCTTGCTCCGTACGTGACAAGGTCACCGGGAAACAAGCTGCACAGCTGTTCCTAGATAGTGTGTTTCGCTATCATGGTCTATCAGAGACCATAGTCTCGGACAGAGACCCGCGTTTCACAGGTGCGTTCTGGGATACCCTGTTCCAGCTACTGGGAACTAAGTTGACGATGTCAACTGCGGACCATCCGCAGACGGATGGTCAGACGGAGCGCGTCAACCGCGTGCTCAAAGATAATCTTCGCAGTATCTGTGCGGAAGCACCTCGATCCTGGTCGGATCAGCTTCCTATGGTTGAGTTTGCACTCAACAATGCGGTACACGCATCAACGGGGTTTACCCCGTTCTACTTGAATGGGTTACGACACCCCCAGGTGCCGCTAACCTTGCGGGGAGGTACCGATGTCTCCATCGTAAGTGGGGGAGAGGCTCGGAAAGCCTTTTCCTCCCAGGTCTCTGAAATAGAGCCCGAGTCTTTAAAAAGACAGTTGTCGTCGTTTATCGACAACAGGCTGACGTTGATCAGCCGGGTTAGAGACGCAATGGCGTTAGCCCAAGACAAACAAAAGGAGTACTCTGACAAAACAAGTAGAGGAAACTTAAACGTGTTTAAGGTTGGTGACCTAGTTCTCCTAGACACTAAAAACCTACCGCTAAAGGTGGTTAGCTCTGTAGAGAGCAACAAGTTGAAGCACCGCTTCATCGGACCCTTTGCGGTCCTGGCCAGACATGGCGCGGCGTATACCATTGACCTCCCCAAGTCAATGGCGACGCACCCGACGTTCTACGTGGGGCGTCTTAAGCGGTATCACGATCCGCTGGGTCTTCCTTCTCGGACGGAGGAAGACCAAGGTGAGAACTCACCTCCTCGAAACGAGGCTGAGCTCTCTGGACAACCGGAGTTGCCGGTGTCGAAGCCTGTGAATGATATACAGGCTGGTACCCACGCGAGTCATACGAAGGGTATGACGGTACCGAATGGGAAGAGCTCGGGTAAGAGCTGTACCCATAAGCCGAGTGGTACGAGTACCCCTGCGGCTCATAAGAGGGCATCCGACCATGCACCTCATGGCTTAGAACATCTAAGCTTCGACGGAGCTCCTTCACGGCAGCAGCCGGAGCTCGGCGGTCAACACGCCCATGGAGCTCATGAGTTTCACGACCAAGAGCGTCCAAGTCCTGACGAAGGACCTCAAGGGTCCCCGGCTTGCCAGCCTGAGAGGCAGCCTGACCACCAGGTCCAAGCCCAAGGGCTATCTCGATCGCATAGACGCGATCTCGAAGCTGACGGACCTCGTCGCTTAACAGGGACCCCACAGAGTCCCGACCCGAAGTTGAGGGTTCAGAAGGATACGGCTGAGAAAGAGCCTCGTACTCAAACGCGTGCGAGAGCTCCTCTTGCCTCCTTGATCGGAACGGCGAGCTCTACTACCATGTGGAGCGGGTCGTCCAAGAGCGGCGGCGCTCTGGGAAGCGCCAGCTGCTAGTGAAGTGGCGGGGTTACCCCTCGTCACAGAACTCGTGGGAGCCGGAAGACCGGCTCCGGGTTGACTGCCCGAAGGCTGTTGAGATTTGGGATCAACAGCTGCGGCGTAAGTAGTCCGCGGCTTCTTAGCCGCCTTACGGTGTACGGTCCCTGGGTTGACGGAACCGTACCCGCGCTTGTCTTGAGCGCTGGACTTAGACTGCTGTCTAAGTCCCTCCATAACGGAGCGGAGTTGCCGCTTAGCGATTAAGTGGGCAAACTCAATACGAAGATCGCGCTGGTCCAAAACATAGGACAGCAGGCGATCTTCCCGGAGTTCTTTCAACTCCTGAACTGTAAAGTTCTTTAGAGAAACCCATCTCCAGAACAGGTCTTCTGCCTGGGTCTGGGTTGTGGTGTTCTCGGGCTGTACCCTAGGGTACCCCCACACGGGGAAGAGCCCACCACGGTCTTCCGGTTTCTTCCGGAGACTTGTAAATTCCTTGAGTGGAATTCGGTGTGGTGCAAGCAGCACACACCTAGCGGCCTCTATGTCATTGACAAAGAGTGGTTCTTCCTGAACCAAGGCGCGCTCATAGGCTCCACGCGAAGTGCGCCCATGGTTTAGACCACGAGGGGCCTAGAGGTGCTCCAAGAACATTGGAGACCCAGACCCCGTATCCGGTGGGTAGTATTCACGAGGATACACCTGCGTGGGAGACACAGGAGTTCCTTGCAGTTGAGCAGCTTGATAGCGCTCCTGCTGCTCATCGAGATCATTTGGAGATCTCTTGGGGCTCGGAGACAGCCCCCTCCTCTTCGTCTTCGTCTGAGGAGTCGAACAGGGATTTGAATCCCTTTGCGATGGAAGGCTCTGAAGTAGGAGAGCCAGGAGCAAACATCAGCCCGTTTTGAAGAAGCTGCTTTCGCAGCTTGGGCTCGAGCCTTACCTTCAGCTAAAGTAAGGCTCTTGGCAGGCGAGCTCGTCGAAGCTGCCTTTGCCTCGGATGATGCATCATCATCAGCAGGAGCGTCCTGTGAAGGAGCATCATGAGAAGAAGATGGATCCTTGGTGGATCCAGGAGAGTCCCCATCATACTCTGATCCCGTGATCATACGGATATCGAAAACAGGGGACTCTGCCCCAGGACCGTGGTCCCGATAGGCGAACCGAGGGTTCGGCCTATCGTCGGGCGACAGGGAGCGCGAGCGACTGCGTCGCGGGCTCCCTCCTTGTTTGGCAGCAGCAGCGGTGCGCTTGCTGGCTGCCTCGGAAGCCGCTTTGCGGACTTCCTTGCGTGGAGCGGACTTGTCTTTCGACTTGGCCTTGGCAATCTTTGACCTCGCGGTCTTAGACTTGGAAGGCGCCGAAGCGCCGTGGGTGCTTGCCTTCTTCGGCATCTTGGGAGGTTGACGTGGGAACCTCTGGTGCAGGCGAAAGCGCGAAAGGCTGAATGAAAACCTCAAAGCCACAACGGTGGCTCGTCGATGGGTATCGACAAGGACAGGAAAGAGAGCGGCGCTCTCTTCCTAGCTCCTCATTGGTTGGGGGTGTTTCCAACCTAAGTGGAGGAGGAAGTAACGGGTTACATGAAGGGGTACCCTAGAAAGGGTACCACCTTTAGAAGTAGATATACTTCTGTGAGTATTCGTTTTAAATACTCTGTTGTGAGTGGTGTGGACCACACTCCAGGTGTGGGCCACACTACTGTCACGTAGGTCTGGTGGCTGAGGGCCAACCAATCGTATTTGACCTACCTTTTATATGCATAATTAGGATAAAGTATAGTTAATTAGGAGTTTGTATTACAGGCCAAATGAACCTAATTAACTATAAATAAATCAGTCTAAAATCTACTCTAAACGGGCTATTAAGACCAGGGACTAGTGAACCGCCGTTCACTTAGAGTTTGTATACTCTTAATAGCACGCTTCCTCAAGCAAGGTGCTCGTGTGACCCCGTCACACGTACAAAGTACACTTCATGGGAAAGCCTGTTGTAGTTGTTTTCGGCAACGCGCCAGCCTACAATAGAACGGAGTAGCTGATATGCCCTCGTAATGACCTCATTCTGGTGCGGCTTGGACCGTATTGACCAATGTGCAATCCTATTGAAGGTGAATCTATCTTAGTCATAATCACCTTAGTCATATCCACTAATTATGCGTAACATTTTGCACCCAGGGAGTTTGAGTGCTCTAAAGGCGAAGATCAATCGCTATTTGATACTTCATCAGTGTGAGATGCAGAATGCTCCCGTTGGATGCAGCTCCTGGAGAATGCTACAGAGAGAGCTATGATCTGCGTGGACGTTAGTCTTGTCAGCAAGATGGACCTACACTGCGCGCATACAGTTACAGCTGGCAAGCGCGGTGAGTCTATGCAGTACGGAACTTGAGCAGTAGAGTTGTACTGCGGTCACTTTGATTAGTAGTCATCTCCGAGATTTCTGGTTTAGAATTGGAAGATAGAAATTTACAATAAATTCCGGTTTGCACTGTACTACTACCATTCAGAGCTGGCAACGGTGTAGACTTACTGTCCTTTACAGTGGTTTTGGCAAACCGGGCATCTTACTCTAGGTTTAAGTAACACAGAGAATAGGTTACATAAAACCTAAATATGACCAGACTAACTGTTATCCTCTGACTACGAGGCTTTAATAACTGGAAAAGCTTGGATTCCCGTTTGAACTCAGCTATTCAAGCTTTCTCAGCCTATTAAGAAGATAACGTTTTGACGATACTTACGATGGTGTACATACAACATTCCGATAGAGACATGTACAACCTGAAAGAGTCGGTACTGTGTACCAGCGATCTCGAGACGCATTGCTTGTTCATTCACTGGCTCCGACACACGGTAGTGACCGTGCCACATATGTTCCAGCTTAAGCACGTTACCTTCTTTTATCCGATCTAGACACAACCACACTTGATCTTCGAATTTGATCTCATGTGGGTGGATAGTCTTGTTGTCTATCCGCCCGCTCTTGGATTGCTTCGCGTAGTTTCGCGTTGACCTGCTCACGTTCCTACTGGTACTGCTTATGAATGTGGTATCGCCATTGAAGGGGTTCACGATCTTGTATTCTCTTTGACCCTATGGTACCATTGCTTCCAAAGTAGAAAGCGGGTCCCAGCCGTGTAACAAGTAGAACGGGGTATCTCCTCGAATGCGATCTTGGGCGGTATCGGGTGCGAAGGTGAGATCTTCCGCGAATCTGTCCCAATCTCGCTGGTCGACATCATCAACATACATCTTGACTGCACGTGTTAATGTTTCCGCCATCCTTGCTGTTGTGCCGTTCGGTTGTGGGCGGTACACCATCGTTGTTCGCTGTCTCTGTCCCACGGTTTTGTTGAACGATCTGAAAAAGTCAGACATAAAACCGGGTTTTCGATCGTGTCGAACAGCTTTGCTTGCTCCGAACCTGTGGAAGACTCATTCTCGTAATTTTCGGCGACGATCTGAGCTGTTCTTGAGACACTAGCCTTCGCGATCACATAACCAGTGAATAGATCGATCACCTATCTGTACGACCTTCATAGCGACTGTTTGTGATCCATACCGATTATTTGGAATCGTCTATACGATCTCTTCTTGTAGAACTTCAGGACGACATTTCTTACGCGATTGCGTAACTGCGGTGATCTTGACTATGGCTTCATCGTTCTTGGCTATTAACAGTTAATTCAGCCTGTTGAGGTTCATGCGATCTTGGTGTTCATCCTCACTGGGATCACAATTCCCTCATCGCGTTGAAATACGGCGCTTTCCAGACTACCAGCATGTTGGTTCCAATCTCGCTTCATGTGTAGGAACTGATGATTGGGCTAAAATTGGGGGCGTTCAATCACCTGTTGTCGTAGCAACGTTAGCCTGGTGCCTTGCACTCAATCTCACCTCTCATTTGTCTGATCACTAAGTTGGAATCTTCGCAGATGATCAACCGTCCCATGTCCACAGCTGTCAGAAGATCGAGGCACAGGAGCTGGCCCTGACATCCTGCTTCATTCGCCGTGAGATCGAGCTTGTGCTTCGATGCTGCTGAGACTACTGTCCAGGCTGGTAGGCTCCACACAATTTCACCGTTCTTCGTTTTACCCGTGCCGATCCATCAAAGCTAACGACTAGCAATCGCTCACTTGGATCCACCGTTGGGGGCGGCATCGAGATCACTTGTCGCGTTTGCTTCCTATGAGCGATCGAGATCAGAATCGCGTCCATCCCTTACGGCACATGATGCTCGCTGTGATCGCACATTCCCCCTTAGTACATTTGACGACCTCAAGCGTCCAGGTTGACAGGGATGCTGTCCACAGTGTTAAAAATATTGAAACCTGGACAAGTGGAATATCATGTTAGCGTCAAGTGACGAGTCAAACCACTGATCGATCTTGTCGCAAGTTGGGTGTAGCAGATGTCTAGTATCCTGCGCAATGCTAGCACTTTTTGATCGACGATGCCATAGTTGATCAATTTCGGCTAGAGCGTACGACTAGCGAAAGTCATAGGCTTGTACAGTCCGTCATGCTCTTGCATTAGCGCGACTGAGATCACCCGCTTGCTGGCGTACACCACCACCCCTGGCTGTCGATCTACATCGAAATGTTGCAGGATTGGTACAGTTACGATTTTGTTCTTCAGCATAACAAACGTTGTTCTAACATGATTCTACCTGACAGCTCTACCTCCTTCTACGGCTGCTCTCATCGTCCCCAGTCGATTTCGTTCTTTGAGCGATCTCGTAGAGATCTGCCTGTTGATCACATAACTTTCAATAAATCGCCCAGAATGTCGTCAATATAAGGTCGTCGTCACAATAGTAACGCATTTTTCTCTAGATCAGGCTCTCCTGTCTAAAATACGTCTCTTTGGTCATTTCGATCTTGATCGTTCAGCGCGCTATCAGCAGTCTCTGGTAGATCTGAAAAGCGTTCTTAAGTCCGAACGGCATTCGACTCCACTCGAACAGTCCAAATGTCTTGATGAACGCCGAGAGCTCTCGGGCTCGGTCCGTCATTGGCACTACCCAAACGCCACTCGCCATATCCAAGGAGCAATGCCAGAGGACCTTGTTAATATCATACAGCAAGTCATTGATCAGGGGTATGGAATATACCATGAGCATCATCAAGCTATTGACTAGGTGGTAGTCGATGCCCAACCTGATGTCGATTCCGTTCTTCTCAATGATCACGACTATGCGTGATGCCCAAGGGGATGTCGAGTGTCGAATCATACGCGCAAATAGTAGTCCCTTGATTAGCTGATCAACTTTTCGCGGAATTGTACGGCCACCTTGCGGCAGCGTTGAGCGACCGGCTTTGCGTCTATATCGCGTACCGCTCCTTTCGCCGCTGGTGGTACGGCGTTGCCCTTTACGATAAGGAGGTGCTTCCGTTTCCAGATAATATGCACGAGACGCTCGATCTCCTCCTGAGTGTTGATCTTGGCGTCACCTATTTGTAGATCGTCGATCTTGACTTCTTCCGTAGTTGCAGTTGCCTCTGGTAGTAGGCCATTTGATCTTCCCAATCTTCTGTAAGCAAGGTCCCCCCTTCCGTGATACAAACTTCATCGTCCATCATAGAATCGCCAATGTTTGCTTCGATCTTGGAGTGAGGGTTGTTACTATTGACGCGATCAATCTTTCCTTGGTCAGATGTACAATTTCTTGACAGTGGACTTACACCTTCATCTTCTGCGATCTTAACAGTCTGGATAACTCCTACAGGCCATGGTAAGATCGTGGTCGGTATTACATACTTTGGACGCTCCACCGCTGGTTCGGTAATCTGCTCACTGATATCCACTTCACTGATCTCATCCGTAGTTGACTTGTAAGCTAGATTTCGCCATTCTGCATATCACCTCGATCCTACGGACACGCATCCCGGAATTCGTGGGACTTGATATCCAGATCGCGACTCTCGACCCTTCACGAAGAAATAGTGTACGATCTCTCACGTCGCCTGTAGATATTGTGTCCTCCCTGGTCCAACCGTGACCGTCGGCGCCCATCGATCTCCCTGGGTTACTCGCAGTTTGTACTGGTTTGACGCGTGCGTGCGTATTCTGATCTCGGCAGACTGTCCGACATCAACCCAGAAAGGGCCTTCCAACATACAGGTTCGATCTTGTCACAGTAGAGAGGGTGTCTACCGTCCATCCGCAGACAAACCTCATTGGACAAGCATATCGTCTCGTCAGCGAGATCGAAGAGGATACCCGCCAGTACCATGAAATCCATTCCTAGGACTAGATCTTGGTATCCTGTTGGAAGGCCAACCAATACCTCGAAGTATATTAGCGATCCTACCAGTGTGATCTTGAGACGTGTACGTCCCTCGGTCACATATGGAGATTGACACTGTAGAGGTAGATTTCTCCAGAAGATAACGTGTATTGTCGATCGGATCGATCAGTAGGGCAACGGTTCCTTCCGATTGTTTCTGGAGATATGCATAGACGTAATAGCTGGAATATTACTTTATTTCACCTTGTGTACCCATCGGTGGGACTAGATCACCCCTCGGGCGATGTCGGAAGACGCGCTTGTTGTTAATCTTGGGCTGCCTGACAGAACAGTGGACATGTGCTGGCAGCGGGGATACTTCTACTCGCTGCGCCGGTTAATTGTCGAGTCTTCGATCATGGATGTCCGTGACCTGATCTCGACTTGGCCAGTGTTGATCTTAGCTGGGGAGTCTTGTGGTCAGTGTGTAACCTTTTTCTAACGGAACCAATACGTGCTTGTCGCTTCCTATAGCAAGGTCTTGAGGTGAGGGTTGGCGATCGTTCAGCCAAACAATCTGGGCGCAGGTACTCTATTTGGTGTCGATCTTGGTCTTGCGCAGAGTCCGGAAGGTCAATACGGTATGTCCCTGCCCGGATGGCGAAGATGAATAGACTTGATCAGTAGAAGGTAAAACCAACTCTTAATTAAACGTTAATGTTCTAAGTCTCGTATCTGTAGCTATGCGTGTCGCACTGACTTCATAATACCTATAATAACACCAAGATCGATATTGCGTGGATACAACCGTTTTGGGCGAGGATGACGCACTTGCTTGCCTGTCCTTGTAGAGGGTGCTTCTGCCGCTGTAGTTGGGAAGCTTGTTGTAGGCGTCGCTCTTTCTCCTCCGCCTCGTGTTGACGGCGTTTTGGACCGTCGTCTGCAACAAACTTCAAGCATCGGGAGGGTTATGACTGCTGCCGTTGCTCCTCCACGGATTCCGCTCCATGAATCTGAGGGGGTGCTCTCGCTGCGCGATGAAGCGCCTCGGTTTTACCCCAAGTAAAAAACGCCGAAGGCGATCTCGCCACCGAGTTCCAACTCCAGACGAGGGCTGAGCTGATTCGAAATCAAGCCTCCTGCGACCATAACACCACGACAGATACCTTGCACTCATTCGGCTGGAAAATGTTGCGATTTCCCGGCAGCTAGCTCTAGCTTACGCTGCCATTGTGACTCGCGCCGAGTTATTGGTTCGCCTCGGCCTTCGAGTGAAGAACGCCGAAGCAGATGAGACCGCAGCTGTCCACACCATCAAGAAGGTTTGAGAGCGCGTCAAAACCAGTCTCGTCGCGTACACCGCGCAGGTGGTTTAGCTCCAATCATACCTCGCTCGGAGCGACTACAGCAAGGGGGATCCTGTGTCGGCTCAGGTGTAGGCTCCGGTGACGGACAACGCCGGCTTGTTTCTGGTGAAGTCTATTCACCGTCAGTATTCTGCTAACCACGGGACGAACACGGCTCTCCCGTCCTTGTCTCGGTTGGTATCACTGCTGGTGATATCGACTGGAACCTCCTTGGTTTGAAGCCTCCGAAGGTTACCGTCAAGAAATCTTGGAGCTTGAGATCTTCAAATTCTGAAAGCACTACAAGCAACGACGATGCTTCAGCCTCGCACTCCCGTGCTGCTTCTGCTTCTTCAACTTCCGCCGAAGACGGAAACGATACATCTGGAGTCTCGTCATCTGCTACTCCTTCCTCCAAACGCCTCCAGCTGCGGTAGCGCTCGACATCGACCCGATACATCCTCTGTCTCGTTCGGTCTCCCTAAGCCTGCGCTACCGGCTAGGAAGCGCCTTGGTCGTCCGGAGGCCAAACTTAAGCGTTGTTTGTTCCAGTTCCGACCCCGTCTCAGCCGTCGCCTGCTGGACATTCGTACTGGTCATATATAATCTCGATTGTTTTTATCTATATGAACATCCTCCCGTGAAATACACTTAGTGAGGAACGACATTATATATAAGTGATTGAGAGATACTGTTTCTTCATATATCAATTGTTGATCTCCTAACAGTGTTCCAATGGCGCTAGGAAACGAATTTAGTTTCTTACCAACCTCCACTAACTCACTCACTACCAATGTTGTTCGAAATTTGTTCTTGACCGGTTGGGTTAACATCACTTCTTCGCATAAGATTTAAGCAATTATAATGTATTGAATACATATTATCTTGAACTTTGTAAGAAGATATGAAATAGAAAATTACAAAAGTGTTCAATAATATTTTTATACAGGATACCCGACTAACCTAAAACTGGATACAATATCCTGAGAACGAACTAATATCTACCAGACTTATATACAATAATTGTAATAATTAAAACTTACGTAAGGCAGTTTGAAGTACATCGACAGTGTCACCTTAAATTTTCAGACACGGCAACTACATGTATTATTATTAATACTCCATTAAAGTATAAGCACATGTTAAACAACGTTCAATTCAACTTTCAATGCAAACTTAATCATCATCACCACTTGGGTCCAAGTGAGATCCTGTGTGCAGATCAGACGTCTATAATTTATAGACGTCTGTTCTGTTCACAGGATCTCTATTATAATATACTATCAATATTGTTGAGCGAGGTACTATTACTGCAGCTCGCTTAAGCAACTGGTACATGTACTGTACCAGTTGTTTTAAGACGCCACCGTAGAGAGGCTTCGAAGAACGAGATTTGCGGTAAGTAACCAATCAGGTCGATTTATGTTGGTACCGATACGATGATTATTCGACTTCGCTCCGTAAGCAACTAGTAGTAAACATGAAATGCAATAAAACAAGGTCACTATTCAATTCACTACTACAAAACCCAACTGGGACGCATAGCTCTGTGATGGTATCATTATTAGAGCCAATCGTGTCCCCACACACCAAAACCAAACCACCGAATTATTGCACCTTTCCCACTACCGATGGAAATGCGGACCAAGTTCGACATAACCTGCATGCTGCTACCTATCGCACCGGTTCCTTCTGGTCGCGACTGCTCTTTTCGCACGTTAATCCGATGATGAAAACTGGCAACAAGCGTCAACTCAATCTCGACGATCTATGGGAGCTCGAAAGCGAAAACCGGTCTGTCAATGCGTTCGCTGATTTTGAAAAACACTACAACCGTCATGACAAGTCTATCATCAAGGCAATAGTGACTACCTATGGAAGCGGCTTCGCGTTATTTGAGCTGTCGTCACTCTTCTCGACTGGCTGTGATTTATTCGCTGCGGTTGTACTGAAGCACGTGATCACTGCATTCGCTGCGCCTGAGATCGACATGTACAGTTTATGCTTATGGTTTGGCGTCTTCTTCACGTCGAGATTGATGGAGGCCATCTTTTCGACGCATGCACGGTATCATGTTGACATCGTTACCCTCCGCTTAAAAGCCGCATTGAAGGCGCTGCTTTTTCGGAAATCAATGCGCTGCAATAAGAACAATGACGATGAGTTGGAGATTTCAAATTTGGTCTCGTCTGATATTGGCAATGTGATATGGGCGGGTTACGTGATTAACAGCGTTTGGACTATCCCGATTCAGATCGTGGTGGTAGTATACATGCTCTACACTGTCATCGATGTAGCTGCGTTTGCTGGACTCGCAATTATCGCGATATCACTGATTGCGACTTCTGTGATCACCAAATATTCTGGAAATACGTTTGAAGACGTGATGATGTACAAGGACACCCGTATGAAGACCATCAAAGAGGTGTTCAATGCGATTCATGTCGTCAAACTTAACGCCTGGGAAGGCAAATTTGCCGATAAGATTAAGAAATTGCGAGCTACTGAACTATCAGCAGTTAAGCGGTACATGTATCTCTCTGCTGCTGAAACATTTTTGATGTGGGTTTCCCCGGTGGCGGTGTCAACAGTATCCTTTGCCGTCTACGCATTAGTCATGGAGAAGACACTCACAGCCGCTAAAGTTTTCACAGCCATTGCTCTCTTTGATGCGTTAAATGAACCGTTGGAGGAGCTACCGTCTGCAATCCAAGCTTGTATCGAAGCAAAAGTTTCGATCAACCGTTTCTCCAACTATCTCGCGCAAGACGAATTCAACCCGAAAAATGTCACTCGAAATGACCCAACACAACCTGATAATGTTGCCATGGCCATCGAAGACGGCACTTTTGGTTGGAGCAAGGACACGACATTGCTCAAAAACGTCAACCTCTCCGTAAAGAAAGGAGACCTAGTTATCGTCCACGGTCCTGTCGGTAGCGGCAAGTCGTCACTGTGTTCGGCACTGCTGGGAGAAATGGACAAACTGGCGGGTAGTGTCTTCGTCCGAGGCAGGGTCGCTTACTACTCGCAGGAGACATGGATCCAGAATATGACAATCCGCGATAACATTCTCTTCGGTCTGCCGTACAACAAGGAAAAGTACTCGAAAGTGATCGCCGCATGTGGATTGCTACCGGACCTCAAACAGTTCCCTGGTGGAGATTCAACGGAGATCGGTCAGAAAGGTGTGAATTTGTCCGGTGGTCAGAAGGCTCGTGTGTGTTTGGCGCGCGCGTGTTACTCGGATGCTGACATTTTACTGCTGGACTCTCCCCTCGCTGCGGTGGACGCGATCGTGCAGAGTCAGATATTTGGCGACTGCATTTGCAACTTGTTGGCGGAGAAGACGGTGGTATTGGTGACACATAGTGCCGACATCATTACGAATGAGGCTGCAAACATGAAAGTGTTGGTAGAAGATGGAAAGTTGACGGTCACTCGACATGATGTTGCTCTACCGCGAAGCTCTTATACACTTCCAGTGTCTCCTCGATCAACGAAAGACGGTATTGATCATGATGGAGAGAACAAAGACAACGAAGCTGGCCGACTCGTAGACGATGAAGAGCGTGAGGAAGGTCGAGTGTCGAAGGAGGTTTTCTCCAACTATTTCGACTCGCTAGGAGGTGTTAAAGTGTGCATTTTCCTGTTCGTGGTGCAGACTCTGTGGCAGGTGTTTCAGATTGGTAGTGATCTGTGGTTGAGTCACTGGACGGGCCAGAAGGATGGCTCTTACAACCCCGATGACACCTCTTTCAACGTGAAGGTTTATTCGTTGCTGGGTGCTGGTGCTGCCGTCATGGTGTTGGTTCGTACTGTTACCGTAGCCATTGTTGGTCTTCACGCTTCTCGACAATTGTTCGACAACATGACGACATCGTTGCTGAAGGCTCCACTTCGGTTTTTTGACGCGAATCCTATCGGACGGATATTGAATCGATACAGCGACGATATCTCGACGGTCGATTATATGCTTCCGTTTGCCGCTGCCGGATTTATTTCCATGCTCTTCGTCACGGTGTGTCAATTGGCTACAACCATTTACATTATGAGCTTCTTGGGTGCTCTGATCGTTCCGCTGGTTTGGATGTACGTGAAAATCGCCACCTTCTATCTCGCACCGTCTCGAGAGATTTCACGGTTGTGGAAAGTGTCCTCATCTCCTATGCTGAGCCACGTGACACAGTCGGAGGAGGGTCTCGTGGTAATTCGAGCGTTTGGCCAGGATACTGTGGACAGGATGATGGCTGTGAATTTTTCCTACAACGATGTGAACAGCAAGGTATGGATTGCAGATATCACCGCAGACCAGTGGTTTCAGATTCGCATGCAGCTTTTGGGTTGTGGAGTGATATTCGTCGTAGTAGTTGGATTGGTTTATCTGCGAGATTTTCTGTCTCCAGGAATGGTTGGGCTGGTGTTCACGTATGTCCTTAATGTTGACAATGGTCTGGTCAGAATTGTGAGTAGGTGGACAGATCTAGAAATCCACATGATTAGCCCCGAACGAATTATGGACTACATCTCGATCCGCCCGGAAGGTGAGCAAACCGTCCTTGCCATAGAACCAAACCAACACTGGCCCAAAACAGGCACCATTTCGTTCCAGAATGTTGTCTTCAACTACAAACCAGGCGGGGCACCTGTACTCAAGGGATTATCTTTCAACATCCACAACAACGAGAAGATCGGCATTGTCGGACGTACCGGTGCGGGCAAGTCCAGCTTGACCATGGCACTCTTCCGCATCAACGAACTCGTGTCCGGTCGTATTCTCATCGATGGCATCGATATCGCCACCATGCCGTTGCGTACATTGCGTTCGAATCTGTCCATCATCCCACAGTCCCCTGTTCTGTTCAAGGGATCACTTCGAGCTTACATGGATCCATTTGACGAATTCACGGACGCTGACATCTGGAGTGCACTGGAGAAGGTGGATATGAAAACGCAGGTGTCTGAATTGGATGGTCAGTTGTCGTATGAGTTGATTGAAAACGGCGAGAACTTCAGCGTGGGCGAGCGGCAGATGCTGTGTATGGCTCGTGCGTTGCTGACTCGGAGTCGCATCGTGGTGATGGATGAAGCGACTGCGTCGATCGACCATGCAACGGAGAAGAAGTTGCAGCAGATGATCAATCGAGACTTCCAGGATGCGACGGTGCTGACGATCGCGCATCGGTTGGCCACGGTGTTGGACTCGGATCGTATCATGGTATTGAGCGACGGTCAAGTGGTGGAGTTTGATAGTCCTCACGAGTTGGTGAAGAATGGGAAGGGGGTGTTCTATGAGCTGGCGAAGGAAAGTGGGTATTTGGGCGAATTGTTGTAAACCCAAGTAATTTCAGTACTTCGTAGTATTGTGATTCCTATTGTCAATTGATAGCATGTACTCATTAGAAGAGTTTTGCCTTTTGAGTCGGATGCAGAATTGTATCATGGTCTGTAATTCTACATCGAGATATTCGTCTAGACCTTGCACGAAGCACGCGGAGTTGCTCAGCCTGACAGGGTCAACCATTACAGGGAAGAGTGGTGTTGTGGTATGTGCTCAGCTTCTAGAATAGGATATTACCACCCCCAGTCGATTGTAATTCTTAAAACAATAAGGATCTCATCTTGTCGAAAAGTCTACAACATCGAGGTATGCATCCAATTCGTTTGAGTAAAAATTTCGACTTTGTTGACTCAGCACTGCAGCATACGCCTATACTAGACACATCCCGTTCATTTTCGTGTTGATTGTTGCACACACAACCTGTACTCTATCATGGAATATCGACAATTGATGATCAATAAGATTGATAGCAGTTTGACCCTATGTGTAAATGTGCACGCACTCGAGTCCCAGGTACTTGATCAGACGAATGTACTTACATACCTAAATAATACCGTACCGGTACTAAGTATTAATACCTGGTAGTGTACAGTATCTCTATGAAGGTTTCCATTTGGCAACTCTTTGCCAACATCGGCACAGTCGTAGAAACCAGCTGGACCGTCACCATCGCCACAGCATATCGTGATGGTCCACCTCTCTAATTGTCCGGCCTAACGAGCATCCACAGATGCATTATTGCGAAGAAGCTTAGCTTTCTCCACCTGCTTTTCAAGAGCTTTGAACAAAATTTTCTCTGTTAGAGTTTCCTTACTTTCTTTTGCTGCACGGAGCCCATACAAAACAAAGTCAAGGGACAATGACTCTCCCTTACTTGTGCTGCATGGACTGAACGACAAGAAAACATTTTGCGATGGGGTGTAGTTGTCCGTCCGTCCAATTCTCAATTTCGGTACCCTGTCCATTATTCGTTCCTCGGTCCCCTGTGCGTGCACTCAGCCTAGAAAATGATGAACGCCGTTTTAGCGGTGGCGCTCGGCGCCAGCTCTCTGGCCATGGCTGTCGCGGACCCTCGTGTGATGATTGAATCCACCTACACGGACACTAAGGGATTGAACGACCTGGCCAAGTCGATGGGTAATAAGTACATGGGCACTGCCATCGATGTCAAACAACTTAGCGACAAGTACTACATTGGGGAGCTTAACACCACCTCCGATTTCGGGATGATCACTCCAGCCAATGCCATGAAGGTGAGCGCTCTATTGTACACAACCATTTATTAATATTATTCTAATGTGGTGTCTGTTGCACTGTAGTGGGATGCTACCGAGGCCAAGCAAGGTGTTTTTACATTCGAGGACGCCGATAAAATTGTCGCTTTTGCCAACAAAACCGGAGCTCAAGTTCGCTGCCATGCATTGGTTTGGGTAAGCTGAAAAACTGGGAGCTGCGGTACTTGTTAAGACTTCTGCTGACGCTTTCATTTCGTATTCGCAGCACCAACAAGTCCCGGAATGGGTGCAAAGTCTGGAGAAGGTGGAGCTACTGGAAGCAATGTCCAACCACATAACGAAGGTCATGACGCACTTTGGAGACTCGTGCTACGCCTGGGATGTCGTCAACGAGGCTATCGAGGAGGATGGTTCGTACCGTGAGTCCTTCTGGTACAAGAAAACGGGTAAGGATTACATCTCGGCTGCCTTCAAGACTGCAAACGCCGTCAAGGCGAAACTTGGTCTGAAGGCTAAACTG
Organism: Phytophthora palmivora; assembly: GCA_008079305.1. NCBI lineage: Eukaryota > Oomycota > Peronosporomycetes > Peronosporales > Peronosporaceae > Phytophthora > Phytophthora palmivora. Next base: position 66,810 of record VOQZ01000273.1, on the reverse strand, counting down.
TATTACAACGACTACAACATCAATGTTGCAAACAACAAGTCAGACGCAGTGCTAAAGATGGTCACGGATCTTAGAAGCCACAAGATTTGGGTCGAAGGCGTCGGATTCCAGTCGCACTACAGCAACAACGATACAGTGGCGGGTGCAAAAATATTTGACAACTTCCGTCGCTTTACGATCAAAAACATGGATGTCGCGATCACGGAGATGGACGTGAAAACGAGCACAGCCAACCCTACCGTTCATGAGCAGCAACAACAAGTGGGTATTTACACCAACGCTGTATCGGCATGCAAAAAGACCAAGCGTTGTGTCGGAGTTACGGTGTGGGACTTCGTAGACACATACTCGTGGATTAAATCTTCAGCTCCACTATTGTTTTACCAACCTGGGGGACCAAACTCGCCGCTCGTACGCAAGGCAACGTACGATGCCATTACGTCAGGTTGGATTTGGTAAGTTGAAAAGAGACCGTGGTAAGAAAAGGTGTTTATGTCAAAGTGGTGAAGTGGTTGTTGAGGATAGAACAGTAGCAAGAGTTCCCTTGTCTCTACTATATCAATATATTGATCTTCACATTACATGTATCTATTCAATTTATTGACTGTTCCATGATTTGGGGTTGTCAGTTATTCAAGTATGGGGGAAACGGGGTGGGGTGCATTAGCCTGTGTCCCCCACTTAAATTCCAGTGGCATTTGTGAGATTTTATGAAATCTTCTTGTCATTTCAAACTACATCTCGTTCGTTCAGACGTCTCTGAAGCATGCTTGAAGGTGTGAGAAGGGGTTATTAAAAGGAGTTTCCCCAACAAGGAGCAACAAACCAGGCATGGAGAGGTTTCAACCTTATCTTGTATTTGAGACTACTGTAGTTCTGTATTTGTTGGTCGCCTTCAGGACCAACATTTCTCACATAATTTACTTCAAATTTTAAAGAAGTTGGCTAACACCACCCAACATATTGCTTGGATACTCAAACTACGCCCAAAGTTCTCTCTTTCTATTCTGTGGGCAAGTTCTGGTCACTCAAGCATTCCAACGAGGTCACGCACGCTTTGTTTAGGTTTAGATAGGGCATAATATCTACAATCCCAAAGTACATGACATGCAATGTATCATAGTGATCATTTTTCGCCATCACAGCAAGAGGATTTTGGTCTACATGTATAACCTGACGCCTGACGGCGCAATGTCTTGTTGGTTCCAGTGGAACACATCAAATTTCTTGAGGTACATGTATAACGCTCTTTGTGAGCACAAGCCCTCAATTTTCGTCTGCATTCACTATGACATCGTAACAGCAAATATGGATGCATGGACATGTATCTATACACTAGTAGAGCTACATGTAAACAGTATAAACTCATGATTCATGAGTTTGGAGGATTTAAAACCATAATCATGTGTTACATGTATTTGCAATACCACACCTTGGAACACGATTGACGAATTTGATATTATACATTCGGATTCGAGCTATTCTCTGTCGTGCACCCCTCTCAGTGCGAGTCTCAGACTCAGCACCTATTATTGCGAGCAGACTCGACAATAAGCGATGATTTAAAATGCCAGAGCTACTGTTGGAATCGACTTGTGCTTGTCATGCGCTGCTTGATATGAGAGCTTCAACTTGACCCATGCAAATACAAATCGCAGGGTCGATCTCGGTGTAGCAGCAATGCTGCTACATTACAGCATCACCACTGTATAATACACTGTATTACACAGTCATTCGGGAAATGTCCCTCCCTTACTAATGCCGCATGGACTGAACGGCAAGATGTACAACGAGCGCCCATCCATCATGGTTCTGGCGTCCTTCACTTTTCGCTTTGTCGCGCACAACGTGAAATGATGAATGCTGCTATTGCATGCGTGCTCGGTGCCAGTACATTGGCTGTCGCTTTCGCAGACCCTCGAGTGATGATAGAGTCCACTTACACAGACACCAAGGGATTAAATGACTTAGCCAAGACCGCTTGGCAGAACAAAGGAGGGAAATACATGGGCACAGCCACCGATATTAAGCAATTGGGTGACCCATACTACATCAAGGTGCTCAACGATACCAGCGACTTCGGAATGATCACCCCGGCGAACGCGATGAAGGTGCGTATCGCAGTGCAATTTAGTGCATTTGCCGTTGCTGACACACTGTGGCGTAGTGGGATGCCACGGAGCCCAAGCAGGGGGTCTTTACGTTTGACGACGCAGACAAAATTGTTGCCTTTGCTAACAAAACTGGAGCTCAAGTCCGCTGTCACACTTTAGTTTGGGTACGTTCAGCAATGGAAATATCTACTCACAATTTGAGACTCCTCTATGCTGACGTTGATGATTTGACTTGCAGCACCAACAAGTACCGGAATGGGTGCAAGTTCTGGAGAAGGCCGAGCTCCTTAAAGCGATGTCCAACCACATCATCAAGGTCATGACGCACTTTGGAAACTCGTGCACCGCCTGGGATGTCGTTAATGAGGCAATTAGCGAGGACGGTTCGTACCGTGAGTCCTTCTGGTACAAGAAGACGGGCAAGGACTACATCTCGACTGCCTTCAAAACTGCCAACGAAGTCAAGGCTAACCTTAGCCTGCAGGCCAGATTGTACTACAATGACTATAACATTAACGTTGTCAACAACAAGTCCGATGCCGTGCTGGAGATGGTCACGGAACTGAGAAGCCACAAGATCTGGGTCGAAGGCGTCGGATTTCAGTCGCACTACACCAACAACGATACAGTGGCGGGTGCAAAAATATTTGATAACTTCCGGCGTTTTACCGTGAAGCACATGGACGTGGCCGTCACGGAGTTGGATGTGAAGACGAGTACAGCGAACCCAACTGTGAGCGAACAGCAGCAGCAGGTGGGTATCTACACAAACGTTGTTTCAGCTTGCAAAAAGACTATGCGATGTGCTGGTGTGACGATTTGGGACTTCGTGGACACCTACTCGTGGCTCAAATCATCAGCTCCGCTTCCATTTTACCAACCTGATGGACCCAGCACGCCACTTGTACGGAAAGCATCGTACGACGCCATTACATCCGGTTGGATCTGGTAGATAACAAGAGATTTCAGTGTGTTGATGTTAAATTTACAATTGGATGTAATAACAGAAAAAACATGTTTATTGACCTTTTCGTCTGAAACCAACAATTATCGACAAGATGACACCAATACAGCAGACTCCGGACGGGATTGACGTGTCGTCGCTGGACGAGCGGCAGTTCAAGTACCTGACGCTACCGAACGCTTTGCACGCACTCGTCGTGTCCGATGCTAGTGCCGAGACAGCGTCGGCTGCCATGGACGTCCGTGTGGGTTTCCACTCGGATCCGGACGAGTTGCCAGGTCTGGCACATTTCTGCGAGCACATGTTGTTCCTTGGCACTACCAAGTACCCAGACGAGAACAGCTATAGTGCTTTTCTAAATGCCAGAGGCGGCAGCAGCAACGCCTTCACCTCCGGTCGAGACACCAATTTCTACTTTGATGTAGGCGCTGCACATTTGCATGAGGCACTCGATCGCTTTGCACAGTTTTTCATTGCGCCTCTGTTTACAGCTAGCGCCACAGAGCGAGAGATGAATGCAGTGGACTCGGAGAGTATTAACTACTTACAAGATGACAGTTGGCGCATCAATCAGTTGGAACGTGGTCTAGGCAACCATAAGCATCCGTACCATAAATTTGGAGTGGGCAACAAGGAGACGCTGAGTGTCACACCCATGGAGAAGGGAATAAATGTACGGGAAGCACTACTCAAATTCTACAAGGAGTATTACTCGGCCAGCGTCATGAAACTTGTAGTTTACGGCAAAGAAGACGTTGAAACACTGAGCACGTGGGTACTCGAGCACTTTGCGGCGATCCCGAACTCTGGAAGACACAGCCCGGTTTTTGATGATGAACAGCCGTACACAGTGGATCAACTGGCAAGACAACTGGAGGTCATTCCGGTCATGGATTGGAAAGTGGTTCAGGTGTCGTGGGTGCTTCCCCCGCTGCGTGGCAAAGGATACTCACAGCAACACGCGTCAGTGTTGAGTCATCTTATCGGACACGAAGGACAGAGCTCACTACTGTCTTACCTCAAGAAGAAAATGTGGGCTAACAGCGTGTATGCTGGAATTGTTGAGGACTACGATGAATTTTCGCTCTTTGTGGTGAGCTTTGATGTTACAGAAGATGGTATTGAACGCGCTGATGATGTAATGAAAGCCATGTTCCAGTACATTAACCTGATGAAGTCATCAACTTGGGAGAAGTGGATGTTTGACGAACTTGAAATCATGTCGAAAACACACTACATGTTTCAGAGTAAGAGCCCTCCAGCTGATTTCACGAGCGTCGTTGCTGCGAATATGCACACATTTCCAAAGCGCGACATTGTTTCTGAGGGAGTGCTGTACTTCCCGTACGAATGGGAGCAGACTCTTGAGCTGCTGAGACTAATGACTCCCGAGCAGATGCGAGTCCTTATTGCCTGCCAATCACTCGAAGAGCGAGCTACGAGCGAAGAAAAATGGTACAGCACCAAGTACCGTGAGACGCCGCTATCTCTGAAATTTTTGAAAGAGATGGCGAATCCAGGAACGAACTGTGCGTTACGTCTCCCGCACCCGAACGCTTTTGTGGTGACTGATTTGTGCCTTGTGGACGAGAACATCGTGAATACACAACATCAGCACCCGCAGATAGTTCGTGACGATGATTTCTGCCGCGTGTGGTATAAGCCCGACGTAAAATTCAAGAAGCCCCGAACGTTTGCTGTGGCGACATTTCACTCACCAGAAGTGAACCCCACTCCGTACAGCTACGCTCTTTCGGCTCTGTTTGTTGCGTGCCTGAAAGATGGGCTGAATGAATACTCGTACGATGCTTTATTGGCGGGGATGAATTATAAGCTGCGTCTCAACGGAAGCAATATCTACTTGAGCGCTGGAGGCTACAGCTCGAAGCTGCCCATTCTCGTCCAGCGGATTCTGGAGGTTATGGGCAGTTTTGAAGGTCACATTGGAGATGAATTATTTGAACGCGTAAAACATGCTAAATGTCGTTCGTTTGAAAATATGCGTCTCGAAGAAGCACACCGTCATGCAGTACAACAAGAGTCGAACCTGCTTCACGAACGGAGCTGGAGCGTTGACAGCATTGTTAGTGCAATTCGAACCTGCACATTCCGTGACGTCATAGCGCATTCGAAACGCCTATTTCGACAAGTCTTTTGTGATATTCTCCTCTACGGCAATTTGAACAGAATGGAAGCGCTACATCTAGCCGATGTCATTGTGAATCAAGTCCGAGCACCACAAGCCTTCACCTTACCCACATCGAAGAAGTATTGGATCGGGCGACAAGTGAAGCTATCCCGCCGAGTGCACTACATCTACAAAAGCGTTCACCCTAACCCAGACAATGCGAACTGTGCGGTAAATTGCATTTACCAGATTGGTCGGGAGAATTACTTGGATCGCGCTAAGCTGGCTTTGTTCTCGCAAATTGTTGATGAGCCACTCTTTGACCAACTGCGAACAAAGGAACAGCTTGGGTACACCGTGTACTCGACACCTTCGCGTGGTAATGGCGTGCAGTCGTTCAAGATTGTCGTGCAATCAAATGTGGCTCCGCCAGAATTTATTCAACAGCGAATCGACACGTTTTGGAGAGAATTCCGCAATGTTATAGCTGTCATGAGCTCCGACCAACTGCAGAAATACATTCAATCTGTCGTGAAGGGATACATCGAAAAACCCAAAAATCAAGAAGAGGAGGTACAATCTCTGCTGGTGGAAATTGCAAACCACCAGTATGACTTTGGCCGCAAAACGAAGTTGGCAGAACTGGTGCGCACGCTCCAACTCTCCGATGTGCTTCAGTTCTTCGACGATTATATTCGTCCCGAAGGTTCGATGCGAAAACTGCTGAGTGTGCATATCTACGGGAACGAAACGCGCCTCGAGACACTCGCAGATTGCTCGGAAACTGACTGGTCCGTCCTTGACTACGGATGCCAGACAGGCATTATGGCTGCTATGACGTTGGGAGCAGGTTCTTCGGATGCACATACTGAGTACATCACTGACATTGAGGTCTTCAAACGTCGAGCATCTGTCTATAGAGCACCAGTGTCATCTTTGTAGAAGCTAATATCCATTGTTAGACACAACATCTTGCATAATGCGTTAGACGTTGAACACAGCATTCTATCCTCTAAACCTGCAGTCTAGCTAAATAACCACCTTCCTTCGCCAGCTCATAGAACACCCCCTTCCCATTCTTCACCAACTCACGAGGACTATCAAACTCCACCACTCGGCCGTCACTCAATACCATGATCCGATCCGATTCCAACACCGTGGCCAACCGATGCGCGATCGTCAGCACCGTCGCGTCCTGGAAGTCTCGATTGATCATCTGCTGCAACTTCTTCTCCGTTGCATGGTCGATCGACGCAGTCGCTTCATCCATCACCACGATGCGACTCCGAGTCAGCAACGCACGAGCCATACACAGCATCTGCCGCTCACCCACACTGAAGTTCTCGCCGTTTTCACTCAACTCATACGACAACTGACCATCCAATTCAGACACCTGCGTTTTCATATCCACCTTCTCCAGTGCACTCCAGATGTCGGCGTCCGTGAATTCGTCAAACGGATCCATGTAGGCTCGAAGTGATCCCTTGAACAGAACAGGGGACTGCGGGATGATGGACAGATTCGAACGCAATGTACGCAACGGCATGGTGGCGATATCGATGCCATCGATGAGAATTCGACCGGACACGAGTTCGTTGATGCGGAAGAGTGCCATGGTCAAGCTGGACTTGCCGGCACCGGTGCGTCCGACAATGCCGATCTTCTCATTGTTGCGGATATTGAATGACAGTCCCTTGAGTACAGCTGCACCATCTTGCTTATAGCTAAAGACGACATCCTGGAACTGGATGGTAGATGAGCGAGGCCACGAAGCATCAGGTTCGATGACAAGCGGTCGTCGGCTTCCTTCGGCTTGAATAGATCCGTACTCCAGAATTCTTTCAGGACTAACCATCTGAATTTCCAACCATGAATACGACATAACGAGGCTTGCGAGGCTACTATCAACGCTAAGTGCATATGTAAAAGCTAGACCAATGAATCCGGGCGACAGCAAACTATGGAGATAAACCAAACTGGAAACAACGACAGTCACGACACCAAATCCAACAAGTTGCATCCGTAGTTGAAACCAGTACTTCAGCACCATTTGTGCGAACCAAGCTTTGCTGTTCACGTCGTTGCGGATAAAGTTTTCTCCAATCATGCGATCCACTGTTTCTTGACCAAAGGCACGAATTACGACCACACCTTCTTCCGACTGACTCACGTAACTCAAAATGGGCGATGCAGATATCTTCCACAAACGTGCGAGTTCCCGGGAGGGAGCCAAATAATGATTTCCAATCCTCACGTAGACCCACACCAACGGAAGAATCAACGCACCCAAAAAGTTGATCATGTATACAGCTGTGGCCAGTTGGCACGCTGTGAAGAAAAGTAGTCCAAGAAATTCTTGAAGAAATAGCGTTATTACGAAGTCAATCGCGGACATATCATCACCATACCGGTTCAAAATTCGTCCGATTGGGTTCGCGTCAAAGAAACGGAGCGGGGCTTTTAACAGAGATATTGTCATAGCGTCGAAGAGATGACGCGACGCGCGTAGCCCACTTATTGCCACTGTCGCGGATCGTACCAGAACCAGGATTGCCGTCCCAGCACACAGCCAAGCGTATATCTTCATATTATATGTAACCTCGCCATGCTGACCAGTCGAGTGACTCAACCACAGATCACTGCCAATCTGAAATATTTGCCAAAGCACCTGCACCACAAACAGAAAAACACACAGCTTTGTGCCACCGATCGAATCGAAGTACTTCATAAATACATCCTTAGACACACGGCCCTCCTCCCGTTCCTCCTCGTCAATGAGTCGACCAGCGTCTTTGTCTTTGACGTCTCCACTATGGCCAGCATCGTCCTTGGTTAATCGAGGAGACACTGGAAGTGTGTAAGAAGAACGGGGCAAAGCGCCTTCGTGGCGAGTGGTGGTCAGTTTTCCATCTTCCATCAGCATTTTCATGTTTGCAGCCTCATTCGTAATGATGTCGGCACTATGTGTCACCAATACCACCGTCTTCTCGCCAATAAGTTGCAAATACAGTCGCCAAATATCTGACTCTGCACGATCGCGTCCACAGCAGCGAGGGGAGAGTCCAACAGTAAAATGTCAGCATCCGAGTAACACGCGCGAGCCAAACACACACGAGCCTTCTGACCACCGGACAAATTCACACCTTTCTGACCGATCTCCGTTGAATCTCCACCAGGGAACTGTTTGAGGTCCGGTAGCAATCCACATGCGGCGATCACTTTCGAGTACTTTTCCTTGTTGTACGGCAGACCGAAGAGAATGTTATCGCGGATTGTCATATTCTGGATCCATGTCTCCTGCGAGTAGTAAGCGACCCTGCCTCGGACGAAGACACTACCCGCCAGTTTGTTCATTTCTCCCAGCAGTGCCGAACACAATGACGACTTGCCGCTACCGACAGGTCCGTGGACGATAACTAGGTCTCCCTTCTTTACGGTGAGATTGATGTTTTTGAGCAATGTCATGTCCTTGGTCCAACCGAAAGTGCCGTCTTCGATAACCAAGGAAACATCGGCAGGCAGGGTCGCGTCATCCCTAATGACGTTTGTAGGGATAAATTCGTCAAATGAGAGATAATCAGAAAAGCGATCAATAGAAATCTTGGCTTGAATGAACGTCTGGATGACTGACGGTAAATCTCGTAGTGGATCTCGAAGGGCGTTGAAGAGTGCAATGGCTGTGAATACCTTAGCAGCAGTGAGTTCATTTCCCATGACAATCGCGTATACGGAGAATGACACAGCCGACACTGCTAGTGGAGAAGACCAGAGAATAGTAATGTTGACAGCGCCAAGATATAGATAACGCTTGACAGCCGACAGTTCAATCGAGCGAACATGGCGAATCTTATCAGCGAATTTGTCTTCCCAGGCATTGAGTTTTACAATCTGAATGGCGCCAAAAACCTCCTTGATAACACCTAGTCGGTCGTCTTTGCGTTGCATGAGAGAAACAAAGGCATCTCCAGAGTACTTCGCGAGGCAATAGCTTGCCAACATCGACACCACGATGACTGATAGTCCAGCAAATGCAGCGAGGTCAATAACGATATAGAGCATCCATACAGCCACGACGATCTGAATAGGGATAATCCAGAGTTTGTTCACCTGGAAGGCCGCCCACAGGATGTTGTAGATATCCGAAGTAAGAAGATTAGAGATGTCCACTACACCGGAACCAGTTTTCGTTTGGAGACGGCGGCGCATGGCCTTTTGGAAGAGCAGAGTTTTGAGTGCTACCGTGAGACGAAGAGCAATCATCTCCAGTGCGTAGTTCATCTGCACCGATAGAATGGCGTTCACAAACCGCGACACGAAAAAGATGCCGAGCCACACGCTCAGATCGGTCAAGTCGATCTCTACCATTGAGAGAGCGCCAATGACGTGGTTTAAAACCACAGGAGCAAATAGACCACATGCCGTGGAAAAGAGCATCGCCAGTCCCCAGAGGAAGAACTCTCCACCGTAGGCAGTCATCATTGCCTTGACGATAGACTTGTCATAACGCTCATAGTGGGTCATGAACTCGTCCAACGCTGTGGCGGAGCAGTTTTTGCCTTCCATTTCCCAGAGATCCTCAAAGTTCAGTTGACGTTGATTGCCAGTGTCCATCATCGGATTGGCGTACGAGAAGAAGAGCCGCTTCAGGAAGGAAGCGCTACCAGGAGTCGTGCAGTTGGTGTCGCGCAGTCTCTGCTTCGTCTCGTTCACTTCATCGCTGGCGGAGGTGAAGGTGTCGTAGTGGGTTTGTTTGGTTCTAGTGACTGGAGACACGGCAGACTGCAACAGCGCTGTCATCTCGACTCGACTTGTGATCTCCAGAGCCAATGAATAAGTGGCGGTGCGTCTCGCTGGTCGGTCGTTTTAACATGGCGTGGGCTTCATTAGCGCGAAAATGAAGTGAAGAAGCGTGGCGGTGGTGGTGCTGATTGGCTAATACCTAGACTGACTAAACGAGGATTGGGTATGAAATGTTGTGTGTACAGCCTATAGATTTGTAAATTTATTTACTACAGTACTTAGCGGTTGGTGGCATGCGAGTTGCTTCAATGGCAGGAACGGTATGCACGCGAACACCATAATAATCAGCAAGTTCCATGTGTCAATTGAGGTAATTTCAACAAAACACGATTTTATTTCTAGTAAGTTGGCCGTAAAATGTAATTCGTGGTTGGTTGTGATCACAAATTTTCTTAGATTGAAATTCATTACTACCATCATCTTTTAATGATACATCTTCTATCTCTTCGTGTGGTTAATGTAACGCAGCGACAACATCGACAAGATGCGGAAGATGATAATCGTCACGAATACATAGCCGAAATTTGCCCAGCGGTCATCGTAGTTGTACTTGAATGTTGACTCGATGTAGCCCTTCACCGTTGTGTGCGAAATGGTGACAGGCGTACCTGTCAGTGGCTGGCAACCAAGGTTTGAGCCCACGTTGTCGTACTGACTCAATGACTCGTTCCACGTCGGCTCTTCGGGGCAGTCACAGAATACCAGTGCCGACAGAATAGAGATCGAGAATCTCTGTGGTACGATCGTGTAAAGCCACTTGTAACCTTCGGGAATAGTCGATGCCGGCGGGTTAAAGCCGGCGAAAAGTAGGAAGATCGAGTTGATCAGTGCCCCCATGACAGCAGCAACCTCGATACTCGGGAACGCGTGGATCAGTAGCTGTGCGAAGTACATCTGACCCAAGACGAACAGCGACACATGAATCCAGTACAGCACCGCCGTGGCGAAGCCCTGGAAACCCACCATCGGGTAGAAGATCACGATGAAAAGCAGCGACTGCCCGAACACGTAAGGGATTTCCACGATTGTCGTCGCGACGAAGTACCACAGCGAGTTGTACGTCTGTGCAGCACGCTCGCGGTAGAACGCTGAACGATCCGTCGAGTACACAGGCAGTGTGCCCATAAAACCAGCCATGGCCATGAACAGGTCGACATGAACACCAGACCCACACCACCGACCAGGCCGCTGTAGGTCGTGTAGTCCACGCTCAGGAACGACAGACCGCAAATGATAGCGACGCCAAACACGATACCGAAACGGGTCAGATTGAACGCTGGAGAGCGCCAATACAAGTTGAAAAACCGCTTCATCAGGAAGTACATCTGCGTCGAGCCCTTTGAGGCACGCTTCTTTGTGAAAGTCACTTCCGGCCATTCGGGTGAAGTAGTCGTGATACCAGGTTGCAACAGCATATCATCCAAGTTGCGCTTCTCCTCGCTCTTCGAGAAAATATCCACAAAGTCCAGGTCTCGAGCGCGGTCAGTGCTCACACCGGCACCAATCACTTCCAGCATCCAAGTAGCAGGGTTCTGCTTGGGCGGGCACGGTTTCACGCCGGGAACGGCCTCCAGGTACTTCACTAGCTTTTGGCATCTGTCGCCTAGCTCACCCACAAACACCGACTGACCACCGCGCTTCAGCAGAATCAAATGGTCAAACAAGAAGAATACATCCGACGATGGCTGGTGGATCGTGCATACAATTGTACGGCCGCTGTCTGCCACCTTACGCACACCGTCCATGATCACCTTCGCTGAGTGAGCGTCAAGACCACTCGTCGGCTCATCCAGGAACAGGATACTCGGTTGAGCAGCGAGCTCCACTCCGATCGTCAGACGCTTCATTTGCTCCTGCGAGCTGCCGCGAATGATCTGATCCGCAATATCGTGCATGTCCAGCAAGTCCAGACATTCCTCCACCGTGTCATATTTTTTGCTATCGGGGATGCTGCTGTCCTGGCGCAGAAATGCGCTGAAAGTAAGTGCTTCACGCATCGTGGAAGCTTCCGAGTGAACATCCATCTGCTCGCAGTAGCCCGTTGCACGACGAATGGCCAGGTCATTTGCTTCATAACCGTTCAAGTAGATCTTGCCTTGGATCGTGCCTTCCGTCTTGCGACCAGCAATCACATCCATCAAAGTCGTCTTACCCGCACCAGTGGAGCCCATCAATGCCGTCAAAGTACCAGGAGTCGCGTAGCCACTGATACCTTTCAACAAGTCGAGCGTCTCCTTCGTGTTCGTCGGGTCCGGCACCGAGTACCATAAATCCGTGAACGCGATCGACACTGGGATGAAATTCTTCTCGCGCCGCGGGATTGCCACCATAACATCGTCGTGAGATGTATCCGAGTTTGAGTCCTCTTTGTCCTTCGACTTCGGCGTCATGGCCAATGCGTACCCCTCCTCTGCTTCTTCCTCGATCTCCTTCGGCAGCAACTGAATGTTAGTTGGTGCCAGATACCGGCGGTACTCGAGCAGATAAGTGCTAGCACCCAACAGAAACACGTAGAAGAAGAACATGAAGATGGCACCAGTCCACAGCCATGACTTGCTTGACGGTACGCCGAACTGTGCCAGATAGTACTCACCCATGTTCATGTTGAACTCGGAACAGTAATTCACTTCCCCGTACTCACACACGTCATACTTGGATGAACGATACTCATTCACGGACAGTGCTCGCATGCACCAGCCGATAGGGTTAATCCAGTAAATCCACACCAGATAGTCAGGGATCTCACTCTTCGGCTGCACGAAACCAGCAAAAATGATAATGAAGACGATCGAGAACGTCGACATCGGCTTCGCGATATCCAAGTTCGGACATAACGCTGTTAACAAGAAGAACCATGTCGACAGGACCAGGTTCGTCAACGTCAACAGCACCAGGTAGATAATGTATGCGCCGACGTTCGCAACAAAGCCGCACATCCAGTACACCAGCGAACCGAAGATAATGATCTCGAAGAGTGATGGTGGAATCAGTGCAATCGAGTAGCCAACTACGTACGACAGCGTTTGGTAGAAGTTCGCTCCACGCTGCTTGTAGAAAATCTCACGGGCCTCCATAAACACCGGAATCTGTGAAGCTTGGCTCAATGACATGAACAACACTGCCTGGAAAATAACACCTAGCATCACCTGCACGTCCGTCGGGTCAACATCAAAGAACGTGCTGCCGTAGATCAAACCCATGAAACATGTCATCACAATACGACTCGCAACGTACGCCTTGTTACGCCACAAGATAGTCATGTGACGAACACTCAGAGCACCAATGTTCCTGAACCAAGACCGACGAAATTGCTTTACTGGGTCCATGTACTCGCTCATGTGTTTCTCTAGCTCAGGCTCCATCGGGGCCTCAATCATACCAACCAGGTCTGCGTACACACGAGAGTGGTTGAAGGCTTCGGCAAACTCACTCGCGCTGCGGGGGTGTTTTGTCATGCCCATAGGAAGAGAAACTTCGTACTGGTGCTGCATACGCGTACCTAAATCCAAAAGATAGTCGGCGATATCACGGTCCGCCGGACACTTGAAGCCCAGGCTCTCGAAGTACGGCACCACATCATCGCGTCGACCGTGGTACATCACCTCGCCCTCGTTCATGATCAGAATATAGTCGAACAGCGCAAACACCTCCGGGGCAGGCTGAAGCAACGAGATTGCCACTGCCTTGTGTAGCGTCTTGGCAATGCTGCGCTGTGTGCAGATAATATCGTATGTCGCAGCACTGTCAAGGCCTGTACTGATCTCGTCCATTAGACTCACGTACTTCATGCCGAATTCCATCTCACCCGTTGTGACACGCTTGCGCTCGCCACCGGACACTCCACGCAGCATCGCGTTACCGATGATCGTATTTTCACAGTTCTGAAGACCCAGTTGGCCGATCACCACATCCGGGTAATTTTTGTAATATGCCTTGGCTGCCTCGATAGCCGCCAGGTTCTCATCCACTGAGCCCTTCGTGAATGTCTCCGCGCCCTTTTCCGCCAAACCCGCACCAATGAACTTGTGTGCGTACTCCAGTGTCTCGCGAGTCGTCAGTGTCGCGAAGTGCTTGTCCGACTGCGGCACGTACTCCACGAACTGGGGCACGCGCTTAATGATATCCTTCTGGGGCACGCCGTTGTATGTGATCTCTCCCTCCACGGTGATGTTGCTTTCCACCGGGAACTGCGCTGACAACATCTTCATCAGCGCTGATTTGCCGGAACCAGGCTGACCTAGCACCAGCGTGGTGGTTCCCGGCTTGAACACACCGCTCGCGTTCTTGATGACCTCCTTGCGTACCACACGCCGCATTGGTGACATGCGCGCCAGCGACCGGGCGACTGTGTTGTATAGTGTCGGGATCTCCGATTTGGCTGTCACATCCTCAGTGACCGTGATGTCTGCTGTTACCGACAGGTTCTTGTAGCGCACCTCCAACTGCGGCATCTCACTGCCGATGGCTGGTTCGAAGCTCGACGCCAGGTAGCGGTTAAGTACCTCGGGACCGTGCTCGAGCATTGTCTTACCCGACTCCAGGTTGACGGGCGTTGTATTCACTGGCATCGTGTCTGTGTATGCCCTCAACCAAACAGTTTTGGTTTGTCACTGTAAAATAGTACGCAAGTATAAAGGACTTGCACTTGGACAAGCAAATTCAAAAATGAAAGGAGCAAGCGGGTGAGTGTAGACGCGTAGACCACGGTACCATGATCGAGGCGAGCAATCCCGCGAGTTCGATTGCGCGTCACATGTGCGAGCAATCGGGTCCATACGATTGCTCTCACAGCACGTCCCAGAGTAGTATCGTCAACCGAGCGGGAGTACCTGCGCTCGTCCCAACGCTCGTCCCAGCGAGTTGACTCGGCTATATATTTGCTACCAGTAGCTCGACCATGCGCTACTGAGGCCATACAACTACCGAGTCGGAAGTGCTGACAGCAGCAACGACAGTGAGTGGAGAGAACGACAGGGCTCTTGGTGCGCGTTTTTCGTTGTGATAGTCGCCAGCAGATGTGGCCTACACCAATTGTGGCCATCATCTGATCCGTACTGATCAGCGCTGATTGTGTCAGGTGAGACAGGCACTCGCCAGTCGCGACTCGCACATACACTTTCATGACCTGTTGTTATCTTTTGACGCTGCAATCTACCAGGATCGAGGTGCACAGGTTTCATTGACTCGGCAAATTCCGGCTATCAACGCCCACCTGCTTTCGCGCATGCACTAGAGACAGTATGCGAGACACTTTATCGACCGTCGACCAACGAAATGATGTTACTCCTCGATTCCGCTTGGTGTTTGGACAGTACGCTGTAATGGAAGCAGCAATATCTTTTAATTCGTCATAGCTTAGTACAACCACAATTTCTTAGTTTCAAACCACAGTAGATGAGAGAGGGAGATCCGACAATCTATTGGCTTATGGATCTGGGAACTCCAGCAACAGTTTTTCTCTGTGGGTATCCGATCCGACACGTACTCCCAAGCTTCATATCATCTATGACATCTCTTGACCGTAGTCGTCTACACTCGATAGGGCACTGTAACAGAGAACGCGGAACTGTTGATCAGGTATGACATCCTGGTGACTAGGGCGATTGCTAGAATTTAACAGTTCACTGTGATTCCCCTGAGGTCTAAGTAACGTCGGGGCGATCCACTTGAGTAACCACAGTAGATGAACTGGATGGAAGGGTTCTTTCGTTTAGAGGCCCGATCGAGGCAAGACTTGATGTTTCGTTTGCCAAACGGCGTTTGGGCCCCACATAGGGGTGCATACTACCGGTGGTGGAAGTTCCACCGTGAGCTGTTGTGGTTTGGCTGCCCATCATTTCGTTGGTCGACGGTCGATAAAGTGTCTCGCATACTGTCTCTAGTGCATGCGCGAAAGCAGGTGGGCGTTGATAGCCGGAATTTGCCGAGTCAATGAAACCTGTGCACCTCGATCCTGGTAGATTGCAGCGTCAAAAGATAACAACAGGTCATGAAAGTGTATGTGCGAGTCGCGACTGGCGAGTGCCTGTCTCACCTGACACAATCAGCGCTGATCAGTACGGATCAGATGATGGCCACAATTGGTGTAGGCCACATCTGCTGGCGACTATCACAACGAAAAACGCGCACCAAGAGCCCTGTCGTTCTCTCCACTCACTGTCGTTGCTGCTGTCAGCACTTCCGACTCGGTAGTTGTATGGCCTCAGTAGCGCATGGTCGAGCTACTGGTAGCAAATATATAGCCGAGTCAACTCGCTGGGACGAGCGTTGGGACGAGCGCAGGTACTCCCGCTCGGTTGACGATACTACTCTGGGACGTGCTGTGAGAGCAATCGTATGGACCCGATTGCTCGCACATGTGACGCGCAATCGAACTCGCGGGATTGCTCGCCTCGATCATGGTACCGTGGTCTACGCGTCTACACTCACCCGCTTGCTCCTTTCATTTTTGAATTTGCTTGTCCAAGTGCAAGTCCTTTATACTTGCGTACTATTTTACAGTGACAAACCAAAACTGTTTGGTTGAGGGCATACACAGACACGATGCCAGTGAATACAACGCCCGTCAACCTGGAGTCGGGTAAGACAATGCTCGAGCACGGTCCCGAGGTACTTAACCGCTACCTGGCGTCGAGCTTCGAACCAGCCATCGGCAGTGAGATGCCGCAGTTGGAGGTGCGCTACAAGAACCTGTCGGTAACAGCAGACATCACGGTCACTGAGGATGTGACAGCCAAATCGGAGATCCCGACACTATACAACACAGTCGCCCGGTCGCTGGCGCGCATGTCACCAATGCGGCGTGTGGTACGCAAGGAGGTCATCAAGAACGCGAGCGGTGTGTTCAAGCCGGGAACCACCACGCTGGTGCTAGGTCAGCCTGGTTCCGGCAAATCAGCGCTGATGAAGATGTTGTCAGCGCAGTTCCCGGTGGAAAGCAACATCACCGTGGAGGGAGAGATCACATACAACGGCGTGCCCCAGAAGGATATCATTAAGCGCGTGCCCCAGTTCGTGGAGTACGTGCCGCAGTCGGACAAGCACTTCGCGACACTGACGACTCGCGAGACACTGGAGTACGCACACAAGTTCATTGGTGCGGGTTTGGCGGAAAAGGGCGCGGAGACATTCACGAAGGGCTCAGTGGATGAGAACCTGGCGGCTATCGAGGCAGCCAAGGCATATTACAAAAATTACCCGGATGTGGTGATCGGCCAACTGGGTCTTCAGAACTGTGAAAATACGATCATCGGTAACGCGATGCTGCGTGGAGTGTCCGGTGGCGAGCGCAAGCGTGTCACAACGGGTGAGATGGAATTCGGCATGAAGTACGTGAGTCTAATGGACGAGATCAGTACAGGCCTTGACAGTGCTGCGACATACGATATTATCTGCACACAGCGCAGCATTGCCAAGACGCTACACAAGGCAGTGGCAATCTCGTTGCTTCAGCCTGCCCCGGAGGTGTTTGCGCTGTTCGACTATATTCTGATCATGAACGAGGGCGAGGTGATGTACCACGGTCGACGCGATGATGTGGTGCCGTACTTCGAGAGCCTGGGCTTCAAGTGTCCGGCGGACCGTGATATCGCCGACTATCTTTTGGATTTAGGTACGCGTATGCAGCACCAGTACGAAGTTTCTCTTCCTATGGGCATGACAAAACACCCCCGCAGCGCGAGTGAGTTTGCCGAAGCCTTCAACCACTCTCGTGTGTACGCAGACCTGGTTGGTATGATTGAGGCCCCGATGGAGCCTGAGCTAGAGAAGCACATGAGCGAGTACATGGACCCAGTAAAGCAATTTCGTCGGTCTTGGTTCAGGAACATTGGTGCTCTGAGTGTTCGTCACATGACTATCTTGTGGCGTAACAAGGCGTACGTTGCGAGTCGTATTGTGATGACATGTTTCATGGGTTTGATCTACGGCAGCACGTTCTTTGATGTTGACCCGACGGACGTGCAGGTGATGCTAGGTGTTATTTTCCAGGCAGTGTTGTTCATGTCATTGAGCCAAGCTTCACAGATTCCGGTGTTTATGGAGGCCCGTGAGATTTTCTACAAGCAGCGTGGAGCGAACTTCTACCAAACGCTGTCGTACGTAGTTGGCTACTCGATTGCACTGATTCCACCATCACTCTTCGAGATCATTATCTTCGGTTCGCTGGTGTACTGGATGTGCGGCTTTGTTGCGAACGTCGGCGCATACATTATCTACCTGGTGCTGTTGACGTTGACGAACCTGGTCCTGTCGACATGGTTCTTCTTGTTAACAGCGTTATGTCCGAACTTGGATATCGCGAAGCCGATGTCGACGTTCTCGATCGTCTTCATTATCATTTTTGCTGGTTTCGTGCAGCCGAAGAGTGAGATCCCTGACTATCTGGTGTGGATTTACTGGATTAACCCTATCGGCTGGTGCATGCGAGCACTGTCCGTGAATGAGTATCGTTCATCCAAGTATGACGTGTGTGAGTACGGGGAAGTGAATTACTGTTCCGAGTTCAACATGAACATGGGTGAGTACTATCTGGCACAGTTCGGCGTACCGTCAAGCAAGTCATGGCTGTGGACTGGTGCCATCTTCATGTTCTTCTTCTACGTGTTTCTGTTGGGTGCTAGCACTTATCTGCTCGAGTACCGCCGGTATCTGGCACCAACTAACATTCAGTTGCTGCCGAAGGAGATCGAGGAAGAAGCAGAGGAGGGGTACGCATTGGCCATGACGCCGAAGTCGAAGGACAAAGAGGACTCAAACTCGGATACATCTCACGACGATGTTATGGTGACGATCCCGCGGCGCGAGAAGAATTTCATCCCAGTGTCGATCGCGTTCACGGATTTATGGTACTCGGTGCCGGACCCGACGAACACGAAGGAGACGCTCGACTTGTTGAAAGGTATCAGTGGCTACGCGACTCCTGGTACTTTGACGGCATTGATGGGCTCCACTGGTGCGGGTAAGACGACTTTGATGGATGTGATTGCTGGTCGCAAGACGGAAGGCACGATCCAAGGCAAGATCTACTTGAACGGTTATGAAGCAAATGACCTGGCCATTCGTCGTGCAACGGGCTACTGCGAGCAGATGGATGTTCACTCGGAAGCTTCCACGATGCGTGAAGCACTTACTTTCAGCGCATTTCTGCGCCAGGACAGCAGCATCCCCGATAGCAAAAAATATGACACGGTGGAGGAATGTCTGGACTTGCTGGACATGCACGATATTGCGGATCAGATCATTCGCGGCAGCTCGCAGGAGCAAATGAAGCGTCTGACGATCGGAGTGGAGCTCGCTGCTCAACCGAGTATCCTGTTCCTGGATGAGCCGACGAGTGGTCTTGACGCTCACTCAGCGAAGGTGATCATGGACGGTGTGCGTAAGGTGGCAGACAGCGGCCGTACAATTGTATGCACGATCCACCAGCCATCGTCGGATGTATTCTTCTTGTTTGACCATTTGATTCTGCTGAAGCGCGGTGGTCAGTCGGTGTTTGTGGGTGAGCTAGGCGACAGATGCCAAAAGCTAGTGAAGTACCTGGAGGCCGTTCCCGGCGTGAAACCGTGCCCGCCCAAGCAGAACCCTGCTACTTGGATGCTGGAAGTGATTGGTGCCGGTGTGAGCACTGACCGCGCTCGAGACCTGGACTTTGTGGATATTTTCTCGAAGAGCGAGGAGAAGCGCAACTTGGATGATATGCTGTTGCAACCTGGTATCACGACTACTTCACCCGAATGGCCGGAAGTGACTTTCACAAAGAAGCGTGCCTCAAAGGGCTCGACGCAGATGTACTTCCTGATGAAGCGGTTTTTCAACTTGTATTGGCGCTCTCCAGCGTTCAATCTGACCCGTTTCGGTATCGTGTTTGGCGTCGCTATCATTTGCGGTCTGTCGTTCCTGAGCGTGGACTACACGACCTACAGCGGCCTGGTCGGTGGTGTGGGTCTGGTGTTCATGTCGACTCTGTTCATGGCCATGGCTGGTTTTATGGGCACACTGCCTGTGTACTCGACGGATCGTTCAGCGTTCTACCGCGAGCGTGCTGCACAGACGTACAACTCGCTGTGGTACTTCGTCGCGACGACAATCGTGGAAATCCCTTACGTGTTCGGGCAGTCGCTGCTTTTCATCGTGATCTTCTACCCGATGGTGGGTTTCCAGGGCTTCGCCACGGCGGTGCTGTACTGGATTCATGTGTCGCTGTTCGTCTTGGGTCAGATGTACTTCGCACAGCTACTGATCCACGCGTTCCCGAGTATCGAGGTTGCTGCTGTCATGGGGGCACTGATCAACTCGATCTTCCTACTTTTCGCCGGCTTTAACCCGCCGGCATCGACTATTCCCGAAGGTTACAAGTGGCTTTACACGATCGTACCACAGAGATTCTCGATCTCTATTCTGTCGGCACTGGTATTCTGTGACTGCCCCGAAGAGCCGACGTGGAACGAGTCATTGAGTCAGTACGACAACGTGGGCTCAAACCTTGGTTGCCAGCCACTGACAGGTACGCCTGTCACCATTTCGCACACAACGGTGAAGGGCTACATCGAGTCAACATTCAAGTACAACTACGATGACCGCTGGGCAAATTTCGGCTATGTATTCGTGACGATTATCATCTTCCGCATCTTGTCGATGTTGTCGCTGCGTTACATTAACCACACGAAGAGATAGAAGATGTATCATTAAAAGATGATGGTAGTAATGAATTTCAATCTAAGAAAATTTGTGATCACAACCAACCACGAATTACGTTTTACGGCCAACTTACTAGAAATAAAATCGTGTTTTGTTGAAATTACCTCAATTGACACATGGAACTTGCTGATTATTATGGTGTTCGCGTGCACACCGTTCCTGCCATTGAAGCAACTCGCATGCCACCAACCGCTAAGTACTGTAGTAAATAAATTTACAAATCTATAGGCTGTACACACAACATTTCATACCCAATCCTCGTTTAGTCAGTCTAGGTATTAGCCAATCAGCACCACCACCGCCACGCTTCTTCACTTCATTTTCGCGCTAATGAAGCCCACGCCATGTTAAAACGACCGACCAGCGAGACGCACCGCCACTTATTCATTGGCTCTGGAGATCACAAGTCGAGTCGAGATGACAGCGCTGTTGCAGTCTGCCGTGTCTCCAGTCACTAGAACCAAACAAACCCACTACGACACCTTCACCTCCGCCAGCGATGAAGTGAACGAGACGAAGCAGAGACTGCGCGACACCAACTGCACGACTCCTGGTAGCGCTTCCTTCCTGAAGCGGCTCTTCTTCTCGTACGCCAATCCGATGATGGACACTGGCAATCAACGTCAACTGAACTTTGAGGATCTCTGGGAAATGGAAGGCAAAAACTGCTCCGCCACAGCGTTGGACGAGTTCATGACCCACTATGAGCGTTATGACAAGTCTATCGTCAAGGCAATGATGACTGCCTACGGTGGAGAGTTCTTCCTCTGGGGACTGGCGATGCTCTTTTCCACGGCATGTGGTCTATTTGCTCCTGTGGTTTTAAACCACGTCATTGGCGCTCTCTCAATGGTAGAGATCGACTTGACCGATCTGAGCGTGTGGCTCGGCATCTTTTTCGTGTCGCGGTTTGTGAACGCCATTCTATCGGTGCAGATGAACTACGCACTGGAGATGATTGCTCTTCGTCTCACGGTAGCACTCAAAACTCTGCTCTTCCAAAAGGCCATGCGCCGCCGTCTCCAAACGAAAAATGGCTCCGGTGTAGGGGAAATTTCCGTACCTAGCTTGTTGGGGCAAGCTATAATACACATGTACTGGTAGCAGTAGATGCGATATGGAATTTCTGTCGATACCCTGGTAAACGGCTAATAGCACGAGAAGGATGCTGCGCTACAGTTTGTACTGGAAAATATATTGAGCCGTGTGCTACATTGGTAAAGCGCAATTATTTTACGAAGTTTTGCTGCCAGCGTGACACCAAAGACCTTCTAGACATGTGAAACGTGGATATTATCATTTCGCAAGGTGCGGGTAATTCGCCTTGACATAGTTCTCGTACAGATTAGCAAATCTCTTGAACCCAGAAGGAGTTCCCCACCGACCAGATCCCATCATTCGTACTCGGAAAGTTTCCCTGACATACGTGACAGTTTTTTCCCTTTTCGCTAACTCCTTAAATGCTGGGACGAGCACTGTCATCTCCCACTTTAGGTAGGTATCTCTGATCTTCTTAAGCACACCCATGAGCTTCTGACTGAACGCTCGTTCTTCATTATCATCTGAGTGAACCATCTTGTTGTTTTCGCTTCTTAGGAACCGCTTGTCGTTAAAGGCGCTGTTTCCGCGAGATACCAAATTGGTGGACAATATCCGCTGAAGTGGTTTGTGCGAATTGGTAGATGCTGCTTCACAACTCGAAAATAAAGCGACCAAAGTCGCCAGCAGAACCCACAATAGCAAGCGCATAATTTGTTGTCTGACGCCTGTCAGATGCTTCCCCCCTCACCGACGTATTTTGAACTGAAAGACATGGCGGTCGGTGAGTAAAATAGTACTCACTCAGTACAGAGAGACAGCAGGAGAGCAAAGCTCGATGAAGATAATAATTATGGGATAGCGCCGGTACAGCGTGCACTAACCAAATCTAAGAATAGTACGAAATGCAACGGAAAGTGCAGATGAGTTCGGGAGTTTGTGCATTTCCTGGCCGACTACTATCATCTGGATACTGTACCGAGAAGCTCAACAATCTACATTGTGCAGCTTAGTGGGTGGTTCCTGAAATCACAAATTTTTGCGCGTATCAAATGTGAAATAAACGATACACAGCACAAAACAGTATTGTGGTTCAGAATGTGCAACACATGGTTTCCATTTCAGGTGCTGATTATCTTGTTGATTGGAGAATACCCTAAAGTAGCAACCAAAATAAATTTTGTACGTACTATTTTTCTCCGTAGAGGAACCAACGTCGAGTATAATTGTGACATAAATGCACCAAAAAACGGACACATACGTGTAGTAAATATAAAATGTGATTTCAGGAACCACCCACTGGGTAACTGAAATCGTTTCAGTCTTTTTTGTCTAAAGCATGCTGAAATGATTCTATTAATAGCCATGACTTGGCAAGTTGCATCAGTAATTCAACCACAGATGCGTGTTCGATGCTCATACCTCATACAATGCGGACAGAGTCACTAATAAGAGGTTTGAAAAAATTGAAACAATGGAGTCACCTTTGCCTTTCTTCTTTAGAATTTATGATACCATTGTTGTCGTATTAAAGCTCACATGAAGTACATTTTGCATTCGGCCCTTTGTCGTTGCTATGTGACTGAAAATGTGGAATTTTAAAGGTGAACCTATTAATAGTTATAAAAATTCTTCAAGATGCTATTTCTATACTTCAGAATAGCCAGAGCGACCAATTTTGGCCCAGCTGGCGTTCTTGCTGATCCCAAAGTGGATCTCACCTTTTGCCACTGGCACTGCCAGCCGTTCTTGGCAAGAATCTTGCCTATTATGTTGGGAACCTCACCTGCGACAGGTGGGTTCCCAGCAAGATTAGCTATCCGGGGCAGCGTCTATGGAACATCAGCCTGGTTGTACCCAGTGGGTACTACCCACCGCCGTGTACCCACCGCCGGTGTGGCGCAACCGGTCGGCCACCGGACAGAGTTCTGTAATGCACACAAAGTGCCAAGGACAATCCTACTTGTAGTGGTGGCAATGCTGTATATTCCCAGGAAGAGAAAAGCCACAAAACATGATGAGGCGCGACCAAAAAGTAAAGCGGGGTGGCATCAAAAGCATATCGTGGCGTTGCTACATTCACCGAACGTAAATGGTACACGGACACATCCGTTTTCATCTTGAAGTTAACTGTACAGTACTCTTGCATAAATTAGAACACCTTGTGAAGATACACTACGTGTATCTTCGTATAGGGTAGTTCCATCATACAAACCTCTATATGAAATCCGTACATTTCTCTATCATGTGCCATGCCAAAACCAAAACCGGGTCGATACAATGAGGGATGACCTTACCTCAAACTTCCTTGATGCCCTTGGTTGTGTGCTCCTCCGTAAAACAATTTCTCCTGGAAGACAGGCAAAACGGCAACTTGCATTGCTGACACTTTACGTTCGTCTACCGTTTTTCACCATACATCTCCAGCGTTCGCAAAGTCTTCTACTATCCTGAAACGTTCGCATATGCATTGCTCCATCTACAGGTGTTTCTTCGGGATACCAAATTTCCTATGTCAAATAGTACCCCCCAATACAAAAGTAAATAAAAGATACAATGGTTTGAAATACGTGTCGAGAGAAAATGCATTATTAGGGGACCCGGGCAATGTAACCCGGGGAAATTCGCAGTTCGAAGATTGGCGTCTGTCCAAAGAATGAATTGTAGTATCGGTAGATATAGCAATTATTAACGTCTATAATAAAGATGTACTACTGGGAGGACAGCTTTAGCTGGCTGAACAGCCTAACCAATTTTATTTCATCGTACAGGGGGCCCCCATATCTTTGATTCGTGATGGTTTTGAGCTTGAGGGGTAGAAGGCAAATGCCGAAGTGATATCAGTTTCATAATCTGAATCCACTCTGTTGTACTTCTCCTCCTTCTTGTCCTACTTGCTGCCTCTCATTAACTTGCTTACCTCCGTTGTCTACATGACTTTACCCCGCTATATTTGATACCAGCGACGTCTCCTTGACCAGGCGTCGCTTGTCCACTCACAGTTCTCCTAGGCACGTGCTCTTCCTCCTGCTGCCGTCGGAACCGCTTGATCATCTTCTGACGAGTCCTCGTTAGCTGCTTGTGGTGCTATCGAGTACTCGTGGCGCTCCATATCAACAATTCGCAAATTTTACTTGAGTCCATAGTCCACAGACTGAGGCCAATATTACATAAAAATGTGTAAATTCGGTGGTCGGAGTATCGCTTAAAATGTGTCCAGTTCAGCCATAGATTTCCACAGCGGGTCTATTCCTACTACTGTATTAATCCTACTATTAGTTTGAATCAAAATTAGCCAATTTATGGTGTATTCACAATTTGATTGAGTTAAATATTTAACATTAGTCTTTTGAAAATGGGCCATATTGGCGACGTGGTTTGGTTTCTTCCTACAATTGACAGCTGCTGCTGTTAGAGAAGTGAATCAGAAGCAAGATAAGAATGATACCTACTGCGCTCGCAAAGCTGTGATGCCCTGCAGTTTATCTTTGAATAAAGATGGAGTCTAGTTACAAGTCAACTCTTCCCTCATCTACAGGAAATCATCAAAAAGTATCCTGAGGAATTTGCAGGCAATAAAGAAATTGAAAAATCGGACTGCAAGTCCACAGATAGACAGGCACCAAAATGACACGAGCGGTAATAACGAAGGGAAGTCGGTAATTTTTTTAGTGATGAATAGTACGGGTGGCAAAAAGGCACTCCTCTAATTTCATTGAATCTTACTAATTTAGAAGTTCAAAATTAGTCAATGCTCAAAATTAGTCAATGCAATCTGGGCTCAGACTATTTTGTGTTAGCTCGGTGAAAATGTGCTTACACAAATTAGTTTGAGTCAGACTAATTACTGTAGTGGCTGTAGTTGTAATACAGTGGACTCTACAAGCGGTAGCGGCTACCAACTCGTAGAAAGCGCGAGGTGTCCGATTAGGAAGCGCCCCTAAACTTTCCGCAATTTAAGTGTTTACAAAACGCTGAGCGCTTTACCTCAGCAAATCTGGGTCACAAGAGCGTATCGCCGTATTCAGATTCGCACAATGCAAAATGCAAATAACTCCTATGAATCCAACCGAGATTGACAAGCTCCTACGTAGCTCCCTTTCTTCGTTATTGAATCGCATAATAGACTTTTTGAAAATATTTTAAGCCAGCAGCGTGCCGCGAGTGTGTAATATCTTTCAATCGTTTAAATTATATGTTGCTCCGTAATGATGCAAGGGAGAAATCTTTTCTAGACCAACTTCAAGATCAGTTAACTAAGACAATAACAGATAAAATTTAGAAAGCTACAATAAGATAAACTGAAAGCTGTGCTAGAGAAAAAATTAGTGATGTGTTGTTAAACGCTTTTGATGATACTAAATCGAATATCGGAATCCACGTTCAGATGCTGATGTGGTTGCACTTCGCTGTCTGCTCGACTGGACCTCTATGCTAGACCTCTACGTTGGGCACGCGGCACGCACGTGCCGGGCGTGTGCCTTGTGTGGGACATAGTTGAAGAAACGGGAATGGAGCAACCTGATTGGTGGATATTTTGGGCTCGTGTAATGTGATTGGCTGCCAACTTCAATTTGGTGAATCCTATGATGTGCATCGTGTTTACGCATCTCACAAATCATTTGGTCGTGCCTCAAATCGTTTGGCAGCGCCTCAAATCATTTGGCCGCGCCTCAAATCATTTGGACCGTAACAGTAGAAATACTAAAAGACTGTAGGAACTGTAGGAGGTAGCAAGCAGCAATGACACTAACCTAAATCGAACTCACTTTCGGATTTCCATTCATCCACTCACATCGTCTACTACCAAGCCTCGTTCGCATACCTTTGACAATTCACTATCTTTAAAACGACAAAATGTCTGTCCGTCTGTCCGTCCGTGGTCCGCGCAGGAGGTCACAAAATTTTGATTGGCTAAAACTCGAAATTATACTCGGATAGATACGATTGTGAAGACTGGCTCTGAATGCGTGTCATTTCAAAAAAGACCGCGAACAGCGGAAGCTACAAGGTCAGTAAGATTAACTAGCTACTTGCGCTTATGATAACATTGAATACATTGAGTTTTATCTTATTCTATGCTCGACCACACCTCTTGCTCTTTGGAGCTCGACGCTGAGGTGCCCATGCCGCCCGCCGGCGGTGTGGGAAATCTCATTACCAATCCGGGGTAAGGGGCAGCACAAACGGCGATAAAAGCCGGTATTACCGGGCCGTCTGCCCCTCCCCGGACCCAGTCGTCGGTAATGGGACCCGACGCACTGTGGTAATAATACCGAGTGCGTCTCTGAGTCCGTGGTCGGGCACAGTGTGATCACCCAAGCGGGTGTAAGGAGTCCCCCGTTGCTCACCGTACCGGTATAGGTATTAAGCTTTATCGGTAACTGGTACCGCACTTGCACCACTGTTGGTAATACGACCGCGGAATCCTGAACTACTGTGTTGCGAGGCACTGGGGGGGTGAGTCTTGCTCTCAACCGAGAGTCTCCGAAAACCACACTGCCTTAAATCATAAAATTCCTATAGGGAGGTTTTTAGAGGGACTATTTGGAACTCAGTTTCCACCACTTTAGCGTCGTCTGATTGGCCAAACCCGTCATTTTTTGTTCTTTAACCCTAATCTCATTAGCTGCTATACCGGTATTATTCTATACAAACTTTAGTATAATTTTGCGGCCCAATGCTCCGTGTCTTATACTTAGGAGCTGATACTTAATTAAGTTGTCAGCCACGGTATCCCAAAACCGCCGTCAATACCGACAGCCACAAAACAACCTAAATTAAAAAAACGAAAAACCAAAAAATAAATTAATTAAAGAGGTTGGTGGCATAAATAAAAATAATAACTAGCTAGATCTATTTTTCGTGTGATCCACGTAAAATAGAGGAATACTAAATAGCTAGGACCTGGAAACCTGATTTGTGTACCGTGTAGCCCATGGTATATGAAGGAAGGTGGATGCCTAGAGAAGCAAGGCCCAATCTGTCATGCGTGTTGCCCACGGATGATTGAGGAGGGTAGATGCTTCGTCGGTTCGTAACGTGCGTGCGGGGAAATATTAAAGACATTACAGTAAAAGAAGCCTACTAAAAGATGCTGTTAAAATTATACTATGGGGAGTGTTAGATATTACCAGTATTAAGTAATGGGGTGACACTTACATACACTAAAGTGATAGAATTGGACACAGATGGTTACAAAGTAAAGGAAATTGAAATCTAGGTGTACCTCTTTAAACCTCCCCGTCATGAACCCGATGAAGTCAAAAATGCTAAACGGTTGCTGCATTTCGTGGATATATAGCGTGGACAATGGGGCGAAAGCGGAAGTACAATACGATCATGGACATTGAAGACGCTTTCTGCACGCCGGACGAAGACGAATCGAACGAGGATAAAAGGCGCAGAGTGAGAGCTAAGAAAGTTGCTTTGAATCGACTGGTACATCGGCAAAATGAAGAAAGTGCTGCTGCCGCTGGAGATGTTACTACCGTTGGAATATATAACAATTCCGAGATCGCCGACACTTCAACCACCGTCGCTCACGTAGATACAACCAGTATTCACTCCGTTCTTGCACAGCCGGAATCAATACCAAATGTGGCTGTTGCGACAGATGCACGAGCGGATTCAGGTGGATTACGTAGCACAACTCGCCGCAGAAGATCCGATATGAGTCCTTCGCAGCTTGCGGCAGTGAGAGAGAGAGAGATCGCATCCGAAAGGCTGCAAAGAGGAGGCAAGACGAGCAAACACGAGCAATCCATCGGCAACGAGAAGCAGCTCGCCGCCAACAAATGTCCGCAGAGGAACAACGTGCACAACAGCAGCAAAATAGCACATCCCGCGCAGATCAACGAAGGGAAATGAATGACGAACAGCACCAGGCGATACGCATTAGCAACACTGTAGCGCGAGCAGTTGCCAGGGCTGAAATGAATGACGAGCAACGTGGTATGATACAGAATCGTGATGCCGTCGCACGAGCTACTGCACGAGGTGAAATGAGCGACGAACAACACAGGGTTATTCAGGAGCGCGAAGAAATTGTTAGGGCTTCTCAACGTAGCAGTTTGAGTCAAGAACATCGTCGAGAAATTCAGGAGCGTGACACCATTGCTAGGGCGACATCACGCCGGTTAATGACATTAGAAGAGCGATTAAGGCGCCGATCCCGCCAGTACAAGAAAGGTTATGGTAATCATGAAGACTTTGATTCCATGAGTGTCCGCAGTAATGACACTTTGAATCAACGCCACTACGTTTCACGGTTTATTCGAGGCTGTTCGGGGGATGAACGTACATGTGCTGATTGCGGTGCTTGGAAGTTTCCTGCTGAAACGAAGAAATGCTGTTGAATGGGTGGTAAAATTCGACTGCCGCCTCCCCGAGAAGCACCACAGAAGCTGCGACTCTGTTTAACAACCCGGTATTTATGCAGTCTATCCGTGCTTATAACAATGCTTTTGCATTTACATCCATGGGGGCGTCACGATCCGAACCACTTCAAGTTGATGAAAGTGTTACGCGGAGAGGCGTTTACAATTTCCGCGTGATGGGAACAGTTTGTCATCGGATGGGATCTCTTCTCCCGCCACCGCCAATGTTTGCACAGATTTATATAAACGACCCTGACAGTGCAGCGCGTGTGGCGAGCCGCATCCGAATGACAGATGGATTGAGTGCAGAAATCCTGAGCGACATGGATGAAGTCATGGAACAGCACAATCCCTACGCTCAACAGTTCTTACACGCACGCGAAATTCTGGTTGAACGTAGTATCCGTTAGACCCCGGTTCCGGGACACCTTTTAAGCAATCATTTTGAATATGAAAGAGGCAGAGTTAGATGGCATGAAGTACATGGTTCGAAAGAAGAAGGAAAACGTAGTTTGCACATGCATGCACTAAGCTGCTCGACTGCCTCAAACGGTCATGACGTCCATTTGAAAAGCGTCAAAAGTTGACGGTTCAGGTTCCGGGACACGGAGCTTAATGACGCCTTTTCGTATGCAACGCTTCAGATGACGTGGGTCTTCTGCACGCATCACCTTCCGTTCGTCTGTTTCTCTGCGCCTAAGCTCCGCTTGCTCTCGCTTTTCAGCCAACACCTTTTCTCGTCCTGTTCTCTGTTGAGGTGTGGGCTGGCAGTGCGTAAAGTAGAATACTATGTTTCCGAGCATATTGAAGTGTTCTGCTCGAAAAATGGCATTTGTAACCATCTGCAATCACCAGTACGGGTCTCTCTGGTGGAATGACCTGTACGAACCACTCGAAGTACTGGATAAACAGCTTAGTCGTGAGAAATACAGACTCACTGGCGGCAAACATCGAGCCTTTCAAACCTTCTGCTGTGTCACGTACTCTAATTTTTTTGGCAGGCAAAATGAAAAAGGGGGGCGCGAATCCTCCATCGGCGTTGACGCACACCAAAGCAGACACATTTGTGCGATCGTTGGACTCTTGAACATTTGCACGCATGTGTTTAGCAGCCAGTACCTTTTTCCTAGTGCTCAGCGTTTGGGGACTCATGCCAGTCTCGTCGAGATTCCAGATGCGTGAAGTCGGGATATCTGCGACGGAAGACATCACTTCTTTGAAATTGTTGAAATGTCTATCCACTTTTCAACAGTAGACGCCTTTGCTCGACAAACCTCCAGCGACTGCGCACGTCTAGAACTAAAATCAACAGCGTGCTTGACAACAAATCGCTGGATGTAGCTCTTAGACGGAAAATTTTCGGGAATTTCACGACTGTGTGGGCTGTTTTCGACGATAGCACGGATGAATAACCCCAGTTCATCCTTTGTAAAGCATTGTCCATGCCTTGTACGCATCATCACAGCTTTTACAACGCCATTAATCTCACCAGAAGTCAAAATTGGTTCTGGACCATTTCGAGAGGTCAACTCCACTTGACCCGATGTACGACGATGAATTTTGCTCTTGCTGACACCAAACCTGGTAGCGGCTGCTCGTAGAGAAAGCCGCTTGTCATTGACTGCGTCTACAGCTTGCTGGAGCCGCTCCATTTCGTCAGGCGAGTCATTTTCTTCTTCCATCGCGCACGACTTTTGGGGATCTGGGCACACGTTGGCGTCGTTCTCAGCAGTGAATAGCCGCTTTCAGGCAAGCAGCGCACCGATCGAAAGATCTTTTAACTGGCTAAAATTACGTGCTGAAGGTGGGGGAGAAAGCCGAGTCTAGTGGACAAAAAGCTTTTTCGCAAATCACCTGTCCCGGAACTTGGTGTCCCGGAACTGGGGTCTAACGGATAGATCAGCGTTAGAAATGGCCCGTGTAGATCGTGCGCAGAGACAAGAAAACGAGGGTAAGCAAGAAAAGGATGTTCATGAAAGCCTCATAGATCCGGAAGTCGAGTGTGTCCTTCGACTTTATGTTGGTCGGGACACAAATCTAGGAGCCCATAACACGCCTACTGCTTCCGAGGTGGCAGCAATTATCATCGATGCCAATGCTGCACAACCCCGCGATATTATCCTATACACCAGACAAGGAGGGTTCAATCGCATTTACGAAACGAATCCACACTACGATCCACTACAGTACCCTCTTCTCCATCCATATGGAGAGTCTGGGTGGACTTACAAAATGCCATACGCGGGTGAATTAAATAACGTCAACAATGACCAAGCTGAAAGGCCACGTGTGGGTAATCATCAAACCGATCAGAATGTGGAGGGAGATTTGCCTGAGTGGGAATATATTGTGCAATATGAGGATGGCAGAGAGGAACGACGAAAAAACATGTCTCTGAGGGAATTTGTTGCGTATCTTCTCAACGACCGTACTGGAAGCCATTCGCTTTTGCTACTTGGAGGAAGACTGACCCAGCAGTACTGTACCAACGATTCCAGGATGCAATGGCAATCGGACGTGAGCTTGGTGGGCCCAATCGGTTTATTACAATGACATGCAATCCCAAATGGGTAGAAATCCAGGAAAATATCCGCCCCGGACAGACTGCTTCGGATCGACCAGAAATTGTGGCAAGGGTTTCATGGCAAAATTAAAATCTCTCTGCACGGATCTTGACGAAGGTGTCCTGGGGATTCAGGCAGCCAGAATTCACGTGGTAGAGTATCAAAAACGGGGTTTACCTCACGCCCATATTTTGCTGATCGTGAGGCCTGAAGACAAACCATTAACAGCTCAAGATGTAGATCGCTTGGTATCGGCCGAAGTACCAGATAAGGAGAAGCACCCAGATCTTTACGAAACGGTGATTACGTGTAAGTTACACGACCCTTGTGGGGATGCGAACAAGTATAGCCCCTGCATGAAGGATGGGAAATGCTCCAAAAAGTTCCCGAAACCATTAGCTGAAGAGACGACGATGGCAGTTGATAAATATCCTGTGTATAGACGCCGCAGGCGCGCACCAGGACGTCTTCTCTGTGGCAGAAAGGAATGGGATAATGAAACAGTGAATCAGTGGGTTGTACCGTACAACCCATTTTTGTCGCAAAAGTACAATTGTCATATCAACGTGGAAGTTTGTGCTACGAGTAAGGCCGTCAAATATATTTACAAATATGTCTACAAGGGGGCAGATATGACCATGGTCACCATTGAGAGTGAAATTCAAGGTCATTCGCTTAACGAGATTCTACAGTATTTGTTAGCGCGATATATATCGCCGGTTGAAGCCTGTATGCGGTTATTCAAGCATCCTACTCAAGGATCCACGCACAACGTCGTAAAGCTGGCAATCCATTCACCCGGACAAAGCGCTGCAACCTACCGCGCACATGCGAGCAATGCGCAAATTCGCAGGTTGATTCGGCGAGGAGACAAGACAACTTTAACTGCGTTTTTCATGCTCTGTCTTGCGGAGCCGTAAGTGGCTGGAAAAATGCTGTATAAGGATATCCCGACAGTGTACCGCTGGGATAAAAAATCAAAGTGGTGGGTGCAGTACAAGAAATACGTTCCTTCTATCGGCCGCATCGTACATGTATCTCCACAAGATCCAGAACGGTTTTACTTGCGCCTGTTATTGTGTTATCGACACGGGCCTACTTCCTTCGAAGATCTAAGAACTATTGATGGAGTAACGTACGCTACGTTTCATGAAGCAGCAATGGCAGCTGGCTATTTAGACAACGACAGCGAGTGGGAAGAATGCTTGCTTGAAGCATCACATGAGCGTATGCCTTATCAGCTCCGGCAGTTGTTTGGCATCATTTTGGTTTACTCTTTACCGAGTAGCTCTTTGGGATTATGGGAGCGCTTCAAGAACGATTTAAGTGAAGATTTTCGGAGAGAGTTTGGCTTGGATATGAACGACAGGAAAGTTGAATACAAGACGCTACAGAGCTTGGACAGCATTCTTCGTGTGAATGGAAAACACTGGAGAACTACGGCCTACCACTCCTTCAAGACTATGAACTCGAGGCTGCTGTAGATGAACAAGTTACAGGAGATCTAATTCAGCAAGAACTCAACGCATACCCACTGGAGCAATTAGAGTCCACTGCAGAAATGGTAACCCAACTAAACGCAAACCAGCAGGACATTTTCGATCAAGTTATTAGCGCTATCGAGACTCCAGAAATGGGAGGGAAACTATTTTTTTATAGATGACCCAGGTGGAACAGGAAAATCGTTTTTACTCGAGCTAATGCTTGCTAAGATTCGGTTAGAAGGCGGAATTGCTGTGGCGGTGGCTTCGAGTGGAATTGCAGCAACGTTGCTGACTGGAGATCGAACAGCACATTCGATGTTCCGGATTCCGCTTAAACCAAATGAACACTCTACATGTGGTATTTCTAAACAGTCCCAGAAGGCAAAATTAATTCGTCAAGCTCGTTTAATTATATGGTACGAAGCTCCAATGATGCACCGGGCTTGCTTTGAAGCGGTTGACAGGACATTTCGCGATATTATGGATAATGATACCGAACCGTTTGGAGGAAAGGTAATCGTCTTCAGTGGAGATTACCGTCAAATCCTGCCTGCTTTGAAAAATGCTACAAGAGCTGAAACCGCGAAAGCGTGTTTTAAAGCGTCTCCGTTGTGGGGCCATCTAAGACAAGTTCACCTGACTGAAAACATGCGTGTCAAAACAGCACCGGATCCGGATGGCGCAGCCGGTTAGCAGAATTCTCAGATTTCTTACTCCAAATTGGTGAGGGTCGATTTCCGAGCAACCCCGATATAGGCGAAGGGGACATTTGTATTCCACGTGATATGTGTTTGGTTCCCAATCGGCAAGTTCCTACTTCGGATGAGGATTACTCTTCCGATGAGAATGCTGAAGTTGAAATCCCAAATTTCTCTCTTCTTCCGCAAAGACGTGATTTAGATCACACCAGTTTGTTGGGACCAGAAGAAAATCGTCGATTGCGGACCGCAAATGTATTGATTGATGCTATGTATCCTGAGATTGGTGATGATGACTTGCCTGATCAATACTTTGTGGATCGTGCAATATTGGCACCAACGAATGCCAATCAATGAAATGGTAGCTGAGCATTTATCCGGGGAGACTAAGGAGTACTTATCGAATGACAGCCTCGAGGGACCTGGAGATGAGTCTCTATTTGAACCAGAGTTTTTAAACTCTCTTAATTTCTCTGGAGTACCCCCTCATAAAATGGTTTTGAAAGTGGGAACGCCAATTATTATGATTCGCAATTTAAACAGTGCCGATGGTTTATGTAATGGGATGCGACTGCGTGTGGTGGCTTTGCGCAAAAACTCGATTGACGCGACCATTATGACTGGGTCACAACGTGGCAAACGAGTGTTCATACCGCGTATCGTGTTTTTCAGTGATGACGAGGACAAAGAGTTTCCTTTCACGCTACGGCGTAAACAATTTCCAGTTGTACCAGCTTTTGCCATGACAATTAACAAGGCGCAAGGGCAGTCAATCCACCACGTCGGTATTTACCTCGAATCGCCTGTATTTGCTCACGGTCAACTCTATGTGGCGTTGTCTCGGGTAACATCAAGAAAGGCGATCAAGATTGCAATTGATCCGGAAGCTATAGACGATGATGGCAATATACACACCAAGAATATTGTTTACAGGGAAATTTTTCAATGAATTCACACCAATAACACGAATATATGTTTTTGTATGTTTCTAAAACTACATATTAGAGTAACTGTTTTTTCGCAACAAATCACTTTTGTGTTGATAGTACTATTAAAGGCATAAAAAACTCGCGTCCGCGTAGCGGACGCCCCAGAACACTAGTCGCAATTGGTTATGAGCCCAAGCTACAAAGACACCGTTAAACTCGTGGAAGACAACTATTTTTACTGGGAGTTCAACATGCGGATGAAACTTGCTCGGAAAGGTTTGTTTCCGCAGATTGTCAAGCCGGAATACGACCAACTGAGTGACCGCTCCACGGCGGAATGGAAGACCAACGATCTGAAGGCCCTTAGTGTGATCGCAGGAGATGTGAGCCTCACATACCAAGTCTACATCCGTGGAGCGTTGACTGCCACTGACGCGTGGACGTTGCTCGAAAAGCAGTTCAATCGCAAGACGCTGAAGAACCGGCTCATTGTTATTAAGAAGTTGAATAACTTCAAGATGGAGCCGGGTACTCGTTTTGCTAACCACGTCGACCAGTTCAAGGAGATTGTACTTCAGATGGAGACAATCGGAGAGCCTCTAGATGAGACTCGTCAGCTCCTGTTGCTCCTTGGTAGTCTAACCGACGAGTACAAGATGATCAGGACTGTGCTCGAGAACACACCAAACATCACTCTCGCCTACGCGATTCAAGCGCTTTCTGGTGTTACAGCCTCGGATGAATCGCCATCGGCTCAAGAGAAAGCTTTCGCAGCAAAGAAGAGAAACCCTGGGGGAAAGCATCGATTTGGTGGCAAGTGCTTCTACTGCAAGAAGCAAGGGCACAAGGAATTTGAGTGCCGCAAGAAGAAGTCTGACGAAGAGCGTGGACAAGTAGCCCAAGAGGAAAGACACGACTTCTCATTCGCGGTTACGAGTGCGATGAGCAAATCGGAATGGCTCGTCGACTCCGGTGCAAGCTCGCACATGACCAGTGTCCGGGACAAGTTTGTGTCCATGAAGGACCTGAAGA
Organism: Phytophthora palmivora; assembly: GCA_008079305.1. NCBI lineage: Eukaryota > Oomycota > Peronosporomycetes > Peronosporales > Peronosporaceae > Phytophthora > Phytophthora palmivora. The sequence goes on along the minus strand of VOQZ01000273.1, from coordinate 30,982 downwards.
CGCCAGTCCGCATCACCATTGCGGATGGTACGAAGATTGACGCAGTTGCAACGGGCACAGTCAGTCTGAAGCTGACAGACGGAACGCCCGTCTCGCTATCGGATGTTCTCTACATCCCCGAAGTTGAAGGAAGCCTCATCTCGGTGTCGAAGCTGGCCGAGAAGAATGTTGTCGCGCAGTTCAGCAAAGACAAGTGTGTCTTTCGATATGGCGACGCTAAGGTTATGGAGGCAATGCGCTGTGGAAATGTCTACAAGCTGAAGACAGTGGGGGACGAGGTGTGCAATGTCGCGACGACACCCCGTAAGGAGCCGTGGGCTGTAGTACACGCACGCCTAGGCCACATCCCGTTCAGGCGCTACGAACAGCTACTGACCATGGCAGATGGAGTGCCTGAAGGTAAGGATGGCGTCACTAGTGATGCTATCTGTGCAGGCTGCTGCATGGTCAAGATGAGAGCCGACGACTTTCCACGATACCCGGAGAAGCTCGTCAAAAGCGCTGGTGTACTTGACCTCGTGCACACGGACGTAATGGGTCCAATGCAGACGAAGACACCTGGCGGTTGCAAGTATGTCGTCACATTCATCGATGACTACTCACGCCACGTGACAGTCTACTTCATGAAAGCGAAGTCAGATGTGCTGTCGAAGTTCAAGATCTTCAAGGCAGCTTTAGAGAACGCGACAGGACAAAGGTTCAAGCGTCTGCGTTCGGACAATGATGGAGAGTACACAGGTCGACAGTTCAAGGCCTACCTCAACAACTGTGGCATCAAGCATGAGAAGACGGTGCCGTACACGCCTCAGCAAAACGGACTTGCTGAGCGCATGAACCGGAGCCTCGTGAAGATGGCTCGCTGTATGCTCTACCATGAGAGTGTTGACAAGAAGTGGTGGGCAGAAGCTGTTAACACCGCAGCCTGGATCATCAATCGGATCCCAAATTCGGTGACAATCAAGACGCCCTACGAGATCGTGTACAAGGCCAAGCCGCTACTGAAGAACTTGAAGGTGTTTGCTACGCACACATCCCTGACGAGAAACGCCGAAAGCTCGATGCGAAGGCGTTCAAGTGTCGATTCATGGGATACGAAGACGGAGTGAAGGGGTACCGTGTCATGAACGTGACAACGGGAACGGTGCAAATCGTGCGCACCGTCAAATTCATGGAGTCGAGTACATCTGGTCATTCGATCGTTCGTCAAGGTGAAGATGAAGAACCAACAAGCGTTCCTGTACAAGCTAGACACCGATCAGCGGACACACGGCAGATCGTTCCGACCGTTACTGAAGGTGGTGACGTTATCCCACTTCAACATGACGCAGTAATGGATGGTGTGATGGTACCATACGGTTCTACCCATCCGATGATTACTCGCTCGCGCACTCGCCCCATTGACGAGACTGAAGATCCTGAAGAGGCGAGTGCACGCAAGAAACAAATAGTGGCATCGTCGACGACTGGAACCACGAGACGACAGAGATTGATCCAGGAAAGAGCAAAGGTAAACGAAGACCAGCTCGCAATTGAGAACGGCCAAGCTATGGCTGTAATGGAAGGTGTCCCAAAGTCATACGAAAAAGCCACTACAAGCGTGGACGCTAAAGAGTGGAAGAAGGCTATTGCAAGTGAACTGGAATCGCTCACTGCAAATAAGACCTGGGAGTTGGTACCAAGACCAACGCACCAGCGCCCGATTGGTTGCCGGTGGGTGTTCGCGTTGAAACGCAACGAGAAGGAAGAGGTGATTCGACACAAGGCACGTCTGGTGGCAAAGGGGTATTCACAACGTCATGGCATTGACTACGAAGAAACGTACGCACCAGTGGCTTACCTCAACTCGATTCGTACGAAGCTCGCTAAGTGTTGCGCCGAAGGATTCGAGATCGAGCAGTGTGACGTCGACACAGCGTTTCTGTATGGTAAACTGGAAGAGGAGATCTACATGGAGCTTCCAGAAGGTCTACAAGAGCTTCTAGCTTTGGCGGACACGGAAGGAGAAGGTGACGTCGTGTGTTGTTTGCTGCAGAGTCTATATGGACTTAAGCAGGCATCACGTGTGTGGAACGAAACCATAGACGCACATCTCAAGACAATGGCGTTCAAAGCTGCTGATGCAGACCCATGTGTCTACACCAGAGGTGAAGGTGATAGCGAGTGTATCGTGTGTCTCTACGTGGACGACATGTTGATTGCATCACGCGAGAAGGACATCATTGCGTCGGTGAAGGCAGGAATTGCTGAGAAATTTCGGATCAAGGACCTCGGTCGTGCGCGCTTCATTCTCGGCATTGAGATCGACTATGATATGGAGCGGAAGGCATTGACCATTAGTCAGCGAGCGTACACCGAGTCTATAATCAACAGGTTTGGTCAAGAGAACGCAAAACCAAGCCTCACCCCACTTGATCCGAGTGTCCACCTGACCAAGGCTAACGAACCACAGAGTGACGATGACAAAGCAAAGATGAAGTCAAAACCTTATCGGTCGTTGGTGGGAAGCCTCATGTACCTGGCATGTGGAACTCGACCGGACATCGCTGTTGCCGTTGCCAAGTTGAGCCGATACCTCGAAAATCCCGGTCAGCGACACTGGGATGCTGGTATCAAGGTGGTGCACTATTTACTGAAGACGAAGGATGTGGCCATCACATACGACGGATGCATGGGGGCAGAACTAACCGCTTACTCAGATGACTTGACCGGCAATCGCGATGACAGACGTTCGGTCAGCGGGGTAATGCTCATGGTGTGCGGTGCACCTGTGGTGTGGCGATCGACATTCCAGAAGACGGTCATTCTAAGTTCTACTGAGGCCGAGTACATGGCGCTTAATGATTGCATCAAGGAAGTTGTATGGATGCGACGTCTACTCGAGGACATTGGCGCTGAGAAACATGGACCGATGGTGATCTACGACGAAAACCAAGGTGCCATGGCATTGGCTAAGAATGTCGGTTACCAAGCACGCACCAAGCACATTGATATTCGCTATCATTTCATTCACGAAAAGATTGCGAATGGCGAGGTTGAATTGACCTACGACGAATCCAAGAACCAACTCGCTGATTTCCTCACCAAGAGTCTATCGACGAAGACGCTACGCTATTTGCAGCGTGGGTCCCAAGCTCGAGACATCGAATTGAGTGGGGGTGTTGTGGTTGCACTTCGCTGTCTGCTCGACTGGACCTCTATGCTGGACCTCTACGTTGGGCACGCGGCACGCACGTGCCGGGCGTGCGCCTTGTGTGGGACATAGTTGAAGAAACGGGAATGGAGCAACCTGGTTGGTGGATCTTTTGGGATCGTGTAATGTGATTGGCTGCCAACTTCAATTTGGTGAATCCTATGATGTGCATCGTGTTTACGCATCTCACAAATCATTTGGTCGTACCTCAAATCATTTGGTCGTGCCTCAAATCATTTGGCCGCGCCTCAAATCATTTGGACCGTAACAGTAGAAATACTAAAAGACTGTAGGAACTGTAGGAGGTAGCAAGCAGCAATGACACTAACCTAAATCGAACTCACTTTCGGATTTCCATTCATCCACTCACATCGTCTACTACCAAGCCTCGTTCGCATGTCTTTGACAATCGGAATTGATGCTACCCTCCCATAGTCATATCATTTACGCATCAATGGCAGATGATATCGTAAAACAATCAAGAAAAAATACTTGGCATCTATAAAATCAGCAAAATAGAAATAGACAACTTAGTAAAACTATTAGTACGAACGAATGACAACACTTACTCGCGAGCAGTAGCAGCTACTATCTTCACGTAGTCTAAATCATAATCGATTCGCATGGATTTCCCATTTTCATGTCACGGTTATACTGTGGTGTAGCGGGATCAGCAAAATCTGCGAGGTTGCTAGATCCAACTTCCCACCAATGCCCGGACACCGACTAACGAAGGGGGTCCTCCGATGATCCGTGACCTGCTGAACTTGCTCACCTTGTGTACCCGTCGGTCGGGCTGGATCATCCTCTCTTGGTGACTTCGGAAGTTGTTCGATCTGCGTTGGTTGAAGGTCTCGGCGTGACGTTGGGGTCGTAGAGTAGCGTGGGAGTCTTCACACCACTCGCCAGTAGTAGATCCGGAGTCCAAGCGATTAGCTCAAGCTTGGATCCGGCGGCCAAGATCTGGATCTGGCCTTGTAGTAATTCCTTTTCGGTTGGTTTCCCTTTTCTTGAGGTCCTTTAGTTGCTTGATGCTTCCTATAGCGCGATCTTGATAGTTGATAGACCGAGGATCTACCGGCTAAACAACTAATACCGGGATCCTGGATCTACACTTAGGGTAAGATACTAGGAGGTTGGATCTAGCCAATATATTATCTATATATTATCAACCACCCTAGATCCACACACCTAACTCGCTATTAATACCGCAGGGCCAATGTAGTTCCCGTTTCCAGGTGCGTATCGAAGCACTTGTGTCGTACAATGCAAATTCGGTTCTGATTAATGCTAAGATCTATCCCATTCTGTATCCTATCCTTAACGACACATCGACTGATTACGCCATCATGATTCTTGTCCCTTTTTGTTCCTCACCATCATGGCAGTCGACATCATTTCAGATCATCCTTGATCTGAACCATAAGCATCAGATCGCTAGTCGTATCGTCGTGATGTGAGCTTCCCCTTTCACCAGTATCGTAATTCAACCCCGTGATGTATAGATCACGCATTCCCCACGCCGAATCATGCCCTAATCACATCAATTCCGTTGCTGATCCACCAGATCACCTTGATCTAGGACTTCGAGACTTGATCCAGCCATTGTGCTTCGTGATGAGCATAATCACAACTTGTCCAAACTCACCCCATGCCGTCTGTAACGGGGTTACATGAAAGGGGTACCCCAGAAAGGGTACCGCCTTTAGAAGTAGATATACTTCTGCGAGTATTTGTTTTAATACTCTGATGGAGTGGTGTGGGCCACACTGTGGTGTGAGCCACACCACTGCCACGTAGGTTCGGTGGCTGAGGGCCAACCAATAACATTAAACCTACCTTTTATATGCATAATTAGGATAAAGTATAGTTAATTAGTAATTTGTATTACAGGCCAAATGGACCTAATTAACTATAAATAAATCAGTCTAAAATCTACTCTAAACTGGCTATTAAGTCCCCTCGGACCAGGGACTAGTGAACTGCCGTTCACTTAGAGTTTGTATACTCTTAATAGCACGCTTCCTCTAAGCAAGGTGCTCGTGTGACCCCGTCACACTTGGTAGCACTTGTAGTCAATCCACGCCTACGCGGGTAGATTGACTACCTGAATCCTCTGTGGCTCCTACAAGGTAAGCCAGGATGGATAGAGGGGAGTTCCCTCATTTGACCGACTCTCAGTTTGAGTCGGTCCGGAAGATGGTGGGCATCTTTGGAGGAGATGCCCTCCGAAGCTTGGCGGCTGCTACGCCGGCCGAGCAGGTCGAACGCATTGAGGCGTTCGACACGTACGAGAGAGGGCTTATCGCCCACGTACAGGGGCTGCATGTCCCCGTGGCTGAGATGAAGCCAGCCCAACCTAAGCCGCTGAGGCTTAAGGTTAACCCTTATGAGGGAAAGGAGGGAGAGAACCTCCACTTCTGGGTCCGAGAAGTCGAGCTCGCGATGGACGCGGCTCTAATCTCGACCGAGCGACTTCGAGTCGCTTTCGCCCTGTCCAACCTAGGAGGTCGGGCGAAGACCTGGGCGTACACGCGCGAAGCGACAACGCCGGGTTGTTTCACAACCTGGGCTCAGCTGTGTCAACAGCTTAGAGCCGCCTTCCTTCCGGCGAACTATGAGTATCGCCAGCGCTCGCGCTTCCTTGCCTGTAAACAAGGGAAGCGTGAGCTGCATGAGTACATCCAGGAGATGCGAGTACTCGCTGCATCTCTGGTGGGGAACCCCCTACCTGAACACATCAAGGTGGCAGTGTTTATGGATGGCCTAAAGGTGGGCCCATCCCGCACACAGTTGTTCCGCGTGCATGCGAACACTATGGAGGAGGCGATCCAGATCGCCCTCCAAGAGGAGTACAGCCACCGACAGGCTCGTACTCCTACGTCGGTGTGGCAAGGCCACAATGCGTCGTCAGGCGCAGTGCAAGGAGCTCCAGCAGCTGGAGCTAGCACAGGGCCGGTACCCATGGAACTGGGTACGGCCGTACAGAGCTCCATCCGTTGCTACGGATGTGGGAAGCTCGGGCGCATGCAACGTGCCTGCCCTGCGGGAGGGCAAAGGAAGTTCCCTTCCAAACCTAGGGGCTCGAGGGGCCCGTGGCAGAAGCCGCGACCCAAGAGCCAGGGGAACTGGGGTCACCAGTAGGGGCGGGGCGCCCTACTGGGGAAGATCTAAGTCCCCATGGTAGGAGTGCGGACGGCGCACGCCATGGAGGCTTAGCCCTGAGAGCCTGGGTGCTCTCGAGACGAGAAAGAGCAGCGGCGGACTGCTCGTGGTACACGCGAGTGTACGGGGATATGGAGATCCCTTTAGAGTCCTGATTGACTCTGGGGCGTCGACGAACTTTGCTCGACGCCAGACGGTCGCGCGGAATGGCGACAAGTATGCCGATGCTTTGCGAGAAAGCAAAGACAGGGGCCAGGTCTCGGTGAGACTGGCCGATGGTACGGTGGTTAACGTACCTGGGGTCCGTATGGGCCTGGCTGTAAAGTTTGAAGACTTTGACAGCACGGAGTCGTTCCTTGTCCTAGACATGGACAAGTACGACTTGATCCTGGACATGCCGTGGCTCGAAAAGCACGAGCCCTGGATCGATTGGCGCGGCAAAGCCATTGGGGCTAGCCGGCCCGCAGTCTCCGACAGAGCTTTGGTGAGTAATGTTCCCACCTCTGTCCGGGACTGGGGCGCCAGAGATGGTCGCCAAGGCGCTTATGCGCCCGAAGAAGTACTGGGAGTCACGGACTCCAACGAAGATGTTGCGATGAGCCTCGCAACCGGTCGTGAGACCAAGGCTCATTGCCAAGTGTGTGGGATTGCCACGACGGCAAGTCCCAACGCTAAGAGTCGTCGCGCCGTATGGGCTTCGACTGTGGCAGTGCCGGACGGCACTGACCAGGCGGGTAACATAGGTCCGCAAGCAGCAGAGGCTGCTAAGGAGAGCGCTAAAGGCGTCTCCTGTGTGGGTAACATAGGTCCACAAGTGGGTAACATAGGTCCACAGGCGGGTAACGTAGTTCCGCAAGCGGGTAACATAGGTCCGCAAGCAGCTGAGGCTGCTGGGGAGGGCGCTGAGGGCGCCTCCAGTGTGGGTAACATAGTTCCACACGAGTCGAAGAGACCGAGAAGATCGAGAGCGCAGTATGCGTCTCTAGCGTGGGTAACAGAGTTCCACGCGGGGTCAAGAAGACCAGTACGAGTGCGGAGGTGTCGTTGAGCACCTCCCGTGTGGATAACCAAGTACCACACTCGGAGTCTGAGACTCCACCGGCACGGCCGGTCGAAGAGCAATGCCATGTCTTCGACGGCGTGTCCGGTCGTCAAGTGAAGGCAGGTGCCGTCCATCTGGAGGCACTGCCAGAGGTGTCAGCACTGCTGAACCTCGAGGAATTGTCCATGAAGGACTTCCTGGCCGAGTTAAAGGCCGGAGAGATCGCGGAGATGGTGCTCCTGAAGCCGGAGACCTCTCCTGAAGATTTGAACTCTTCCTCCGTAATGGACGAGGACGTCCTGGAGGGGTTCACGAAGCAGCGTGCAACGCGCTTGGGTTCTGAGATTCTCAAGAACCCGGAGGATCCAGTGTATCCTCTTGAGAAGGAATACTCGGATGTGGTGTCGAAGCACCCACCATCCCAACTCCCGCCGGATCGGGGAGTTCGGCACGAGATTGACCTCGTGCCTGGCACAAAGTATTGTGTCACGAGGCAGTGGCCTCTACCTCGCGAGCAGTGCGAGGTCATAGATGCCTTCTTCGCTGAAAAGGCGAAGTCGGGCATGGTGCGGGAGTCGAAGTCCCCGCACTCGACGCCGACCTTCTGCGTTCGGAAACCGAACGGGAAGTGGCGTCTGGTTCATGCTTACAACAAGCTGAACAATGCGACGGTACCGGCACAGACGCCGATCCCTCGCAAGGATGTGTTGCTGAACAACATGTCGGGCTGTACGCTGTACAGTGCCCTCGATCTGGTAGACGGATACTACCAGATCCTGATGCGGGAGAGTGACATTCCTCTCACCGCAGTGAGCACCCCGAGTGGGATGCTCTGGGAGTGGCTAGTGATGCCACAGGGGCTATCGAATGCCCCAGCGACGTTCAATCGCTTGGTCACACAATTGTTTAGACCATTGCGTACGTTCGCTCAGACGTACTTCGACGATATATTCGTCCATAGCCGTGCCGAAGGCGGCCAGACGGCTATGGAGGTGCATTTGAAGCACCTCCGTCGAGTGTTTGAGGTCATGAGAGTCAACAAGCTCTATGCCTACATCGACAAGTGCGTCTTTGCAGCTGAGGAGATAAAAGTCCTCGGCTGCTTTGTCAGCAGGGTCGGCGTACGCGCCGATCCAGGGAAGGTCAAGGCCATAGCGGCTTGGCCGACCTCGAGGTCGCAGAAGGACCTCCGGAAGTGGTTGAGCTTAGCTAACTATCTTCACAAGTACAGCGCAGGGTACGCTGAACTAGCTCGACCCTTGTCGGATCTCTTAAAGAAAGAGGCCGACTGGGTCTGGGAGCAACAGCACCAGGATGCTTTTGACAGCATCAAGGCGAGCTTACAGCAAGCGCCAGTCCTGGCCTTGCCGGACGAAAACAAGTCATTTAGCGTCGTCTGTGACGCTTCTGACTATGCAATAGGCTGTGCGCTGTTGCAGAAGGACGATGAAGGACACGAACGTGTCATCTCCTTCCAGTCCAGGCAGCTGAAGGCTGCCGAACGGAACTATCCCGTTCATGACAAGGAGCTACTTGCAATGAAGTACGCCCTTGTCAAATTTAGAGTTCACCTTGGGCACGAGGCCCTTTGTGATCTATACTGATCACGCGTCCTTGCGGACTGCCACCAACTTGCCGCATCTGTCGCAGCGGATGGCGAGGTGGCTGTCATTCTTCGCGGAATACAACTTCCGCGTTGAATACAAGCCGGGCAAGCTCAACGTGCTTGCCGATGCATTGTCGCGTCGACCTGACTATGAGCTAGCTCATGTCAGTCGGGTCACGACAGATCTATATGATCGGATACGCTTGGCGTATCAGGAGGACGAGAACTATACACCACTGGTGCAGTTCTTGTCCGATGGCAAGGACGCCAAAGTCGACAGGCTTTCGCCTCGACAGCGGGCGCAGCTCCATCGTTATGAGCTGGCCGATGGGTTACTCCTTTACAGAGTAGACCCTAGAGATCCTCCTCGGGTTGTCGTTCCAAACGACGAGGATCTGAAGTATGACATACTTCTGGAGGCGCATGATGCGCCGATAAGTGGCCATCTTGGCCGGGAGAAGACCTACCAAATGGTCTCTCAGACATTTTGGTGGCCCCGCATGTATAAGTGGGTGGCACACTATGTCAAGACATGTGAAACATGTCAGAGGGTGAAGCCTTCGGGCCACGCCTCGGCTCCACTGCAGAGCCTACCTGTACCAGCAGATTGCTGGAAGTCGATGAGTCTCGACTTCGTCTTCGGCCTGCCGGCTGATGACAAGGGCAACACCGGCATATTGGTGTTTGTCTGCCGTTTGAGCAAGATGGTACATCTTGCTCCGGTACGTGACAAGGTCACCGGGAAACAAGCTGCACAGCCGTTCCTAGATAGCGTGTTTCGCTATCATGGTCTACCAGAGACCATAGTCTCGGACAGAGACCCGCGTTTCACGGGTGCATTCTGGGACACCCTGTTCCAATTGTTGGGAACTAAGTTGACGATGTCAACTGCGGACCATCCGCAGACGGATGGTCAGACGGAGCGCGTCAACCGCGTGCTCGAAGATACTCTGCGCAGTATCTGTGCGGAAGCACCTCGATCCTGGTCGGACCAGCTTCCTATGGTTGAGTTTGCACTCAACAATGCGGTACACGCATCACCGGGGTTTACCCCGTTCTATTTGAATGGGTTACGACACCCCCAGGTGCCACTAACCTTGCGGGGAGGCACCGTGGCCTCCATCGTAAGTGGGGGAGAGGCTCAGAAAGCTTTTCCTCCCTGGTCTCTAATATTGAGCCCGAGTCTTTAAAAAGACAATTGTCGTCATTTGTAGACGACAGGCTGACGTTGATCAACCGGGTTAGAGATGCAATGGCATCAGCCCAAGACAAGCAAAAAGAATACTCTGACAGAAAAGGAAGAGGAAATGTTAATGTCTTTAAACAAGGTGAATTAGTACTGTTAGATACTAAAAATCTACCTATAAACTTGGTTAGCTCAGTAGGGAGCAACAAGTTGAAGCACCGCTTCATTGGACCCTTTGCGGTCCTGGCCAGACATGGCGCGGCGTATACCATTGACCTCCCAAAGTCAATGGCGACGCACCCGACGTTCTACGTAGGGCGTCTTAAGCGGTATCACGATCCGCTGGGTCTTCCTTCTCGGACGGAGGAAGACCAAGGTGAGAACTCACCTCCTCGAAACGAGGCTGAGCTCTCTGGACAACCGGAGTTGCCGGTGTCGAAGCCTGCGAACGATATACAGGCTGGTACCCACGCGAGTCATACGAAGGGTATGACGGTACCGAATGGGAAGAGCTCGGGTAAGAGTTATACCCATAAGCCGAGTGGTACGAGTACCCCTGCGGCTCATAAGAGGGCATCCGACCATGCACCTCATGGCTTAGAACGTCTAAGCTTCGACAGAGCTCCTTCACGGCAGCAGCCGGGGCTCGGCGGTCAACACGCCCATGGAGCTCATGAGTCTCACGACCAAGAGCGTCCAAGTCTTGGCGAAGGACCTCAAGGGTCCCCGGCTTGCCAGCCTGAGAGGCAGCCTGACCACCAGGTCCAAGCCCAAGGGCTATCTCGATCGCATAGACGCGATCTCGAAGTTGGCGGACCTCGTCACTTAATAGGGACCCCTCAGAGTCCCGACCCGAAGTTGAGGGTCCAGAAGGATACGGCTGAGAAGGAGCCTCGTACTCAAACGCATGCAAGAGCTCCTCCTGCCCTCCTTGACCGGAACGGCGAGCTCCACTATCATGTGGAGCGGGTCGTCCAGGAGCGGCGGCGCTCTGGGAAGCGCCAGCTGTTTGTGAAGTGGCGGGGGATACCCCTTGTCACAGAACTCGTGGGACCCGGAAGTCCGGCTCCGGGTTGACTTCCCGAAGGTTGTTGAGATCTGGTATCAGAAGCATCAGCCGGGGCGTAAGTAGTCCGCGGCTTCTTAGCCGCCTTACGGTGTACGGTCCCTGGGTTGACGGAACCGTACCCGCGCTCATCTTGAGCGCTGGACTTAGACTGCTGTCTAAGTCCCTCCATGACGGAGTGAAGTTGCCGCTTAGCGACTAAGTGGGCAAACTCAATACGAAGATCTCGCTGGTCCAGGACATAGGACAGCAGGCGATCTTCCCGGAGTTCATTCAACTCCTGAACTGTCAAGTTCTTCAGAGAAACCCATCTCCAGAACAGGTCTTCTGCCTGGGTCTGGGTAGTCGTGTTCTCGGGCTGTACCCAAGGGTAACCCCACACGGGGAAGAGCCCACCACGGTCTTCCGGTTTCTTCCGAAGACTAGTGAATTCCTTAAGAGGAATTCGGTGTGGTGCAAGTAGCACACACCTAGCGGCCTCAATGTCGTAGACAAAGAGAGGTTCGACTTGAACCAAGGCACGCTCATAGGCGCCACGCGAAGTGCGCCCATGGTTTAGACCACGAGGGGCCTTGAGGTGCTCCAAGAACATTGGGGACCCGGACCCCGCATCCGGTGGGTAGTATCCGCGAGGATACACCGGCGTGGGAGGCACAGGAGTGCCTTGCAGTTGAGCAGCATGATAGCCTCCTGCTGCTCATCGAGATCGTTAGAGATCTCTCGGGGCTCGGAGACAGCCCCCTCCTCTTCCTCCTCGTCTGAGGAGTCGAACAGGGATTTGAATCCCTTTGCGATTGAAGGCTCTGACGTAGGAGGGCCAGGGGCTGCGCGCTTCTTAGCAGCAGCAGCACCCTCACCAGCCCGTTTTGGAGACGCTGCTTTCGCAGCTTGGGCTCGAGCCTTACCTTCGGTCAAGGTAAGGTTCTTGGCAGGCGAGCTCGTCGAAGCTGCCTTTGCCTCTGATGACTCAGCATCATCAACAGGAGCATCCTGCGAAGGAGCATCCTGTGTAGGAGCATCCTGTGAGGATGCATCCTGAGAAGAAGGTGGATCCTTAGCGGATCCAGGAGAGTCCCCGTCGGACTCTGATCCCGTGATAATAGGAATATGAAATTCCGGGGACTCAGATCCGGGACTGTGGTCCCGATAGGCGAACCGAGGGTTCGGCCTATCGTCGGGTGACAGGGAGCGCGAGCGACTGCGTCGCGAACTCCCTTCTTGGCTGGCAGCAGCAGCGGTACGCGTGCTGCCTGCCTCGGAAGCCGCCTTGCGGACTTCCTTGCGCGAAGCGGCCTTGTCTTTCGACTTGGCCTTAGCAGTCTTCGACCTCGCGGTCTTAGACTTGGAAGGCACCGAAGCGCCGCGGGTGCTTGCCTTCTTAGGCATCTTGGGAGGCTGACGTGGAGGCCTCCAGGTGTCTTGCGCGCTTGAAAAGGCTGAATGAAAGCCTTAAGCCACAACCGTGGCTCGTCGATGGGTATCGACAAAGGACAGGAAAGGGAGCGGAGCTCTCTTCCTAGCTCCTCATTGGTTGGGGGTGTTTCCAACCTAAGTGGGGGGATGTAACGGGGTTACATGAAAGGGGTACCCCAGAAAGGGTACCGCCTTTAGAAGTAGATATACTTCTGCGAGTATTTGTTTTAATACTCTGATGGAGTGGTGTGGGCCACACTGTGGTGTGAGCCACACCACTGCCACGTAGGTTCGGTGGCTGAGGGCCAACCAATAACATTAAACCTACCTTTTATATGCATAATTAGGATAAAGTATAGTTAATTAGTAATTTGTATTACAGGCCAAATGGACCTAATTAACTATAAATAAATCAGTCTAAAATCTACTCTAAACTGGCTATTAAGTCCCCTCGGACCAGGGACTAGTGAACTGCCGTTCACTTAGAGTTTGTATACTCTTAATAGCACGCTTCCTCTAAGCAAGGTGCTCGTGTGACCCCGTCACACCGTCCATCCTCTGATCATCACCCGATCTTGATATAATACCCCTGGATCCCAGATCACTCACTTTCTGCCTGCGGATCCTGGTCCCTGGGCCTTGATCTAAGTCCTCGGAGTAGATTTCTGGTATGCAGACGATCCTTTGATTCTCATTAGTATGGGCAGTGATCCAGATCGATATCTAGATCTAGATCACTGGTTTCCACAATATGTCTAGGCATGTTGCCTCATCCGTCCCATTATTACGTAAGTTTCACGTTACCCATATCCACATATAACCGTCCTGAGGCTTTTCCCATTTTTATCACCCATTTACCGCTTCAGATCTGGGTGTCTGTACGGATCGTATGCCGATCCATCCATCACGTTCACCCACGGTGCTATTTGTCTTCTTCCATCTTGTCATTAATCTGGATCTATGACTAGATCCACCCACATCAGCCCGTCATTCAATCCAATCACATCTCGTCAGGTCCACTCACATCCTATCGGATTTTTCCCGGATATTCCACTGCCAAATCCTTCCGAGCCACTTCACCACACCCGCCTCCTGGACGTCAGTTGTAGTTGCCCAACAACTTCACTGTGTCCATTCTTCAAATCACCTCATCAAGCACATCTTCCTCCGCGTCTTTGTTCGAGTATGTCTGATCACGGCTAAGATGGATCACAACACGGATCCAGCCGTCACGATCCCTCCTCGCCTCGGTCGGAGATCGGCAGATCTATCGGAGGCACCCCTGAGGATCTTCGACGCTCGGCCGATACTCTCCGACGTCGGGTGCTCCACCTGAGTAGTGAGCTTCGGCTAGTCACCCGACGGGTGAAATGACCACGGGTCCGAACCGTGAGCACCTCTGCTCTCTCGAATTCCTCGAGATGTTATGTACCAACCAAGGTCGCGAGATCAGACGTTATCGGGATGAGGTTCACCGTCTACGCGCCGAGCGAGATGCTCTTCAAACCACTTTGGAGTCTGATCGTGACGCTGTCATGGTACCGCCGACCACTCCTAGAATCCAAGCTCTAGAAGCCCAGATCGTCCGCCTCGATCAAGATCTTTTGGCGAAGTGGTTCTGTGAAATCGCAAGATCGCAGGAGTCCTCTTGCACACTGCGCCCGAACTGCCGACTAACGGAGGGGGTACTCCGATCTTCCGTGAAGTTACTTGATCTCACCTTGTGTACCCGTCGGTGGGACTAGATCGCTCCTCGGGCGATCTCGATAGACGCGCTTGTTGTTGATCTTGCTGTCTGACAGGACAGCAGGAGAGGTGGCAGCAGCGGGGATACTTCTATTCGCTGCGCCGTGTAGTTATCGAGCTTCGATCTTGGTTGTACTTGGTCGATCTTGCTCTGACCAGTGTTGATCTTAGCTCGGGGGGGGGGTCTTGTGGTCGGTGTGTGACCCTTGTCCAATAGTTCCAATACGTGCTTGCCGCTTTCTATAGCGGGGTCTTGAAATTTGAGGGTTGACTAACGTCCATCCAAGCAATCTGGGCGTAGGGGTTCTACTTAGTGTTGATCTTGATCCTGCGTGACGTCGGGAGGGCCAATCTTGTATATCCCTACCCGGAATAACGTAGAAGAAGGAAGACTTGTGTAGTAGAAGGTAAAAACAACTCTGAATTAATAGTTAATGTCTTATGCTTCCCATCTGTGGCTATCCATAATACACTGGCTTCCTAATATCCATAATAAAGTTAAGATCGATATTACCTGCTGAGATCGATACCGCGTCGGTACAATCAGTTTTGGCGGGGGTGATGGCACACGCATTCACTGGGTCATTATAGTGAGTGTCACTATATCGAGGATCACCATAGAGAGGGATTGCTCTTGATCTCGGTTGACGGGACGAGATCGAAGTCGGGAAAACTTCTTACCCGCTTCACCACAACCGTCTCCTGCACGAGGGACTGCCGCAAAACGGTTTTCGCTCGCTGCATCGTAGTCCAGGTTCAATGTCAACTTCGCCTGGAGTCACACCTTCCGATAATCTTTTGCTGATGTAAGATCACGACTTGTCTCCTCGTTCGACGTCACCGGCGGTTGAGATCGGTACGGTCGTCGATCTTCCATGCCTAAGATCTAGATCGACCAGGTCTGACAAACATAGATTATTCGCCATTACGGGAGATTTAAATGGTCGTCGATCTTCCCTGTCCCAGATCTATTTTTATCCTGCAAAATCATTGCCGTCGCCTTCAAGATCGTCAGATAGTCGTACGTCATCCCTTTCGCCCAATTTAGCTAAGATCGACACGATGAATTAGTCCATGAACTCGAGCACCGGCTACTTCCAAACCGCGTGAAGCTTATGACCCATTGCAGTCCACATCCCGTAGCACCGTCCGCTAAAATGAGATCATCAATCTTAGTCGCCAAGCTCAAGATCAAGATCAACCGTTGTCGGTGGCCCAACAGCAACTGCAGGTTCAGAGTCCAGGCTTGTGGGCTTCAACGTCAGGTCAATGTACAGAATCGCCGTATCATCTGACTTCAGGAGGAACGAGATCAATTCCAAGCCTGGTCGGATTGAACGAGATCAATCGGTGGCGAAATAACCTCCTCCTCTGAGCGTCTAGATATAAGTCGCGCTAGATCTTCATGCTTGTGGTAAGTACTTGGTATGGAATTTCCAGATCGCGACATTATACCCCTTCTCATTTTGGTCTTGTCTCAATGTCTCACGTCGACTTGACTCGTCCCTGCTCAGAGGTTGGATCGTCCCAGATCGATCTAGAAACTTCTGCAAGATCACACCTTCACTTTCTGAAGCGTCGTCACCTAAAGATCTGGTACCACAACGTGACCGCCGTTACATTAGCGGATGCACAGTCGGCCGTCGATCTAGCAGAACCTTGATGGCTAAAATAATAACGCCGAACTCTCGCTGATCATCCAGCTTCACATATTCCACACCTCTGAGACGAGGTGTTAATGCGACATCCTCTGCGACGGGATCTAAAGTTGAAATAGTATAACCTGGGATCTTTTTGGCCAATAACCTTATGCTCTTGCAAACCATTCCATATCCTTCGTTGTGATACTCTTTTTGTTGTACGTCGATCTTGAAATATCAACGGCTTCGATCTAGTGTCGCATGACCACTAGTCGGTTCACACACATCATATCACCACTGTCCGCCTGATCTACCGCCGTCCGATAGATCCTCCACCTGTTCCTTCGTGATGTGACCCGCTCACTTCACGATCTCGCCTCCTTATGGCTCCTCATGTGATTGAATGACATCGAATCGATTTCGTTTCGTTCGATCTCGCAGATAGTCATACCGTAGAGCTCCACAATTAAGATCAACTTCATCCACCCACGTCGGTTCGTCATATCCCTTCCTGTGCACCAAGAATTCACGTAATGTACGTCCATACCGCGTACGCTTCCCCGATCGCATGTCTACGATCTTTTCAACTTCATATTCGTTGGTATCTAGATCTCGTATCCAGCTATCTTCAGGCAACAACGCTTCACCAAAATCATATCGATCTTGATCTTGTATTGCCAACCGCATCTGGGGACGGCCCGGAAATTGTCGTACAGGCTTGATCTTAGAGACATGCACCACCGGGAAGAGTCGATATTCTGTACCGGCGATGTCGAGCCGCACTGCATGTTCATCCACTAACCCCAACACGCGGAAGGGACCGTGCCACATATGTGCGAGTTTACGCGCATATCCTTCCTTGACTCGTTCTAAGTATAACCACGCTTGGGTTCCAACTTCGATCTTATGTGGTAAGACAGTTTCATTGTGTCGATCTGCCCTTTCTTGGATCGCATCACGTAATCTCTCATTAACTTGCTCACGTGCTTGTTGATACTGCTTCTGGATCCGGTATCGCCATCGACGGGGTTCACGATCTCGCCTTCTCGTCGATGCTAATGGTACCATTGCTTCCAAACTAGATCGGGGATCCCAGCCATATAACAGAAAAACGGGGTTTCTCCTCGGATGCGATGTTAGGCAGTATTAAGTGCGAAGGTGAGGCGCTCTGCATATTCATCCCAATCTCGCTGATCGATATCCTCCACATACATCTTGACTGCACGTGTCAATGTTCCTACCATCCTTTCGGTTGTATCGTTTGCTTGTGGACGGTGTACCATTGTTGCTCGCTGTTTCTGTCCCACGATCTTGTTGAACGATCTGAAGAAGTCAGACATAAAACCGGGTTCTCGATCATGTCGGATAGCCTCGCTTGCACCGAACCGACGGAAAACACACTCCTCGTAGTTCTCAGCGACAGTCTGAGCTGTTCTTGATGCACTGGCCTTCGCGATCACGTACCCAGTGAATAGATCGATCCAGATCAATAGCTCAGTGTTTCCTTTGTACGATCTTGGTAACGACGGTATATGATCCATGCCGATAATCTGGAACGGGTACGTAGCTTGTAAATTGCCAGGCGATTCTCCATGGATCGTAGGCCGTCCTTTTCCTGTCTCGCAGTCTATGCACTGACCCACGTAGCGTTGTCCACTCTGGTATAATCAGTGCCAGTGGAAATGAGCTCTGATCTTGTGGTACGTCCGTCCAATGCCTTAGTGACCACCTTCCAGACTTGTATGATAGTGATGCATAAGATCGTGTTGTAATGTTTCAGGCACTACGAGCTTGGCCATAAGATCGCGATCTTTGTCGGACTGCTTGGTCGTCGAAAAATAGAACAACAATCCTGATTCATCTGTCTCATAGCGATCTGCAATCTTAGAACAGTTTTTCGCTTCAGCCGACGTAAGATCTTGTACGTCCCTCGCAGGTAGGCCTTAAGATCGACGATCCATTTCTCCTCGTCTTGAGCTCGTCTAATACGCCCCAGCCTCATTCTTTGCACAATCCCTTCTTGTAACACCTGAGGACTACATTTTTTACGTGATCTTGTGACAGCAGCAATTTTGACTGTTGCTCCATCCTTCTTAGCTATTAGCAACTCATCCAGTCTATTGAGAGTCATAAGATGTTGGCGTGTCTCTTCTTCGACAATCACAACTCCACTTTCGCGACGTAATGCGGCTCTCGCCAAACTAGCTGCACTTTGATTCCAATCTCGCTTCATATGCAAGAACTCATGGTTGGGCCAAGATCGGAGACGTTCCAGTGCCTGCTGTCGTAACAACGTTAACCGCGGGGCCTTGCATTCGATCTCACCCTTCATTTGTCTGATCACCAAGTTAGAATCTCCACAGATAATCAGGCGTCCCCTGTCCATATCTGACAGGAGATCGAAGCACAGAAGCAGACCATGGTACTCAGCCTCATTTACCGTAAGATCGAGCTTGTACTTCGATGCTGCTGAGATTACTGTCCATTCTGGTAGGCTCCACACTATTCCACTGTATGCTCCACCACTTCGTTTCACACGTGCAGATCTATCGAAGCTAACGACTAACAATCGTTCACCTGGCTCCACTGTTGGGGGTGGCATCGAGATCACTTGTCGCGGTTGCTTCCTGGGAGCGATCGAGATCAAGATCGAGTCCACTTCCTTGCGGGGTGTAATACTTGCCGCGATCACGCCTAAGATCTCATCCTCCCCTTTGATACATTTCAAGATCTCGAGAGTTCAACTCGATAGAAGTGCAGCCCATCACCCTAACCTTCCTTGCAGCCCGGATGAGTGAAGTAGCCACGCCAATGTAGAGTGGCGCGTCAACACTTTAATCGATCTTGTCACGAGTTGAGTATAGCAGACATCTAGTATCCTGAGCAGATCCAACACTTCTTTGTCGACCATACCATAGTTGATCTCATTTGGCTTGAGTGTGCGACTAGTGAAAGCCACTGGTTTATACACTCCATCGTGCTCTTGCATCAGGGCAGCTGAGACGCCCACTTGCTGGCGTATACTACCACCACCGGTTGCCGATCTACATCGAAGTGTAGTAAGATTGGTGCCGTCACGATCTTGTTCTTCAGTATGGCGAACGCTGTCCTAGCTTTAGTACACATGTCACCCTCTTCCCCAATGACGTTCTCATCGTCCCCAGTCGATTTTGTCCTTCGAGCGATCTCGTAGAAATCCACTTCGCGGAGTTTGTAGAGAACTGATGCGTAGACCGCGAAGTCTTCTATAAATCGGCTGTAGTAGTTGAGACTTCCCAAGAATGATTGCATCGATCTTAGGTTGGTGGGGAACGGTAGTTCTTGTAAAGCCGCCAAATCCTTTGGATGTGTCTCCAAACCTTCAGCTGATACACGATGTCCTAGATAGTCCACCTTTTGCCGACCCCAGAAGCTTTTGGCGACACTGATGGACAAATTCCACTCGTCGCAGGCATCTAACAGCCTTTCCACCTTTTCGCATAACGCGTCCCACGATCTTCCGGTTACCAGTATGTCGTCGATGTAAGATCGACGTCCCAACACTGACTCATTTCTCTCTAAATCAGGTTCTCCTGTCTCGAATATGTCTTTTCGGTCAGATCGATCTTGCTCTTGGGTCACTTTCACGAATCCATATAATGCATTGTCTAGGAGTCTCTGGTAGATCTGGGGAGCGTTTTTAAGTCCGAACGGCATTCGATTCCACTCAAACAATCCAAATGGAGTAATAAATGCCGAGATCGATCGGGCTCGGTCCGTCATGGGCACTACCCAGAAACCGCTGGCCATATCCAAAGAGCAATACCAGAGAACTTTATCGAGATCATCCAGCAAATCATTGATCAGAGGCATGGGATATACCATGAGCCTTGTCAGGCTATTAACCAGGCGGTAATCGATACATAACCGGATGTCGATCCCATTCTTCTTGATAATCACAACTATGGGTGACGCCCAAGGTGAGGTCGAGTGTCGGATCATTCGAGCAGATAGTAGTCCCTTGATGAGTTGATACAACTTTTCGCGGAACTGTATCGCCACCTTGCGACAACGTTGGGCGACTGGCTTTGCATTCCCCACATCTATGTCACATACCACTCCCTTGGCTGCTGGTAGTAAGGCATTGCCCTTTCCGATAAGAAGGTGCTTCCGTTTCCAGATAATCTGCACGAGACGCTCGATCACCTCCTGGGTGTTGATATTGGCATCCCCTATTTGAAGATCTTCGATCTTGACTTCTTCTGTGGTCGTGGTTATTTCTGGTAGCACGGCCATTTGACCTTCCACATCTTCTGCGAATAAGCTCCCACCTTCCTTGATACAAACTTCGTCGTCCATCGTAGGATCGCCTATGTTTGCCTCGATCTTGGTGCGAAGATTATCATTATTAGCAGAGTCGATCTTGCCTTGGTCAGATGTACACTTACTCGACGGTGGGCTTGCGTCCCCGTCCCCTGCGATCTCGACATTCTGGATGGCTATTGCCGGCCGTGGTAAGATCGCAGTTGGTGTTACGTACTCGGGACGTTCTACCGCTGGCTCGGTGATCCGCTCATTGATATCCACTTCACTGATCTCATCCGTAGTTGCCTGGTATGCAAGATTTTGCCGTTCGGCGTACCTCCTCGATCCTACGGATACATATCCCGGAATGCGAGGAATTCGATCTCCACTCAACCACATTGCAACTCTCGATCCTTCATGTAGAGTTAGTGCACGATCACTCACGTTGGTCACCTGTAAATAATGCGTCTTTCCTGGTCCGATTGTGATCGTTGGCACCCATCAATCTCCCCTGGTAACTCACAACTTATACTGGTTAGACGTCTGACTGCGTAGCCTGATCTCGGCCGTTTGTCCGACGTCGATCCAATAGTGATACTTCCAACACACATGCTCGATCTTGTCACCGTAGAGAGGACGCCTACCAGCCATCTGAAGGCGGACTTCGTCAGGCAGGCATATCGTCCCATCAGCGAGATCGAGGCGGATACCCGCTGGCACCATGAAGTCCATCCCTAGTATCAGATCCTGACCTCCAGTGGGCGGACCTACCCATGCATCAAAGAAGTACACCAGCGATCCTGCCAGCGTGATCTTGTGACGAGTACGCCCCTCGATCTTATATGGAGATCGTCCAACACCTTCACATTCCAACGTTTGACTCTCGTCGATCTGGCACCCTACCTTACGAGCAAAGATGACATCCAGTATGGATACCTCGGCGCCACTGTCGAACAGCAAAGTTGTCTATTTGTTGTTGATCTTTCCCATAGCCTTAGATTGCTTGAACTTCTTGTCTGGAACATGATACTTCCAGTAACCCCGCGATTCCCCAGGGGGATCTCAAGAGCCATCATCACACTCGATCTTGCATATTCGTCGATCTGGCGTAGGCTTGACACTGTAGCGGTAGATTTCTCCAGAAGATCACATGTATTGTCGATCGGATCGATCAGTTGATTAACTGTTGCCTCCGATTGTTTCTCGACATATGCATAAATGCAATAGCTAGAACGCTCGTCTCGTACCGGTTTCAAACCCAGCGAACGTCCTAGTTTAACTTCTTCTCCGCCGTCTCTGGCAACATGCCGGCGTGCTTGGTAGGATTGTGCCATTGCCGGATCAAATTGTAAAATTCCTCCATGGTACACTTTCCTGCTTCATGGATGTCACCGCATGCCTTGCATGTGAATAGGCAGCGATCCGAGGGATGTCCTTTGCGACCGCACTTTTCACACGTTAGACGTCCCCAGCACCCAAGATCGCAATGTTTGCGCGACCCACAGTGCGAGCATCGCTTAGGTGGCGACCCTATATCATGTCGATCTTGTTGTGCACGATTGTTTCCGGTTTCCGAGCGACTGCGATCTTGGTTCCTTTGATCTTGATCTTGCTGCCCTTCATTGTTTCCAGATGCTGCGAGGTAGACACGACGTAATCCTGCTTCGCCGTCCGATCCACTGGAGTCCTCTTCAGACTCGATGCTATCTGAGATCGCCTTGACAGCTCTGACAGCCCGAGTTGAAGCAGACGGGGCTGCTGCACTGTTGCTCTTCTGACGAGGCTTGATTGATCCATAAACAGCCCTGCTCTGTCGTGCTTTCGCTCGTTGCCGAAATCGAAGTGCTTCTTCCTGGGTGTCAGCGTCTGGAATTCGTAATAAAGCCAGGTGATCTGCAAGATCGCGGTCATCGAGAGTTTCAATGAAGTGTTCCACATGCTCTCGTCGAACTTCCGCAGGTCCATCCTTGATCTGGAGACGGGCCCTGAGCCCTGCCACATTGAGCCGATACAAATACTCCAGCGGAGATTCGTCCGATCTCTTGCGCGCGTGGTAATATTGTCTCGCGACTGACACTCCTCGTCCACAATATTGAACTTGGAAGCTGCTGAGCAAATCCTTCCAGATACTGCGTGTTGTGCGACTGAGCTGTCGATACCAATTTCGCGCCGATCCTGCGAGGAGATCGCCGAACACCAGACACTTTTCTTCGTCTGGGGCTTGATCTCGCATAAAGGCAGACTTTACCTTGCTAAGTCAGGCCCTGGCTCGATCTTCGTCCCCTTCTCTCCCCGCGAACTCCTTGAGTTCAGACATGGCAGACACTCGTATACGTGGAACACTTGTCGATCTTCCGGTGGTCGTGGCTGATGCTGATGCTACCGTCGCACGTCTGGGAGGATCAAGATCGAGATCATCTGGGTCGTATTCATGAGGACTTCGGTGTCGATCTAGCGATCCCACAGACTCCATATCCACATCTCAGTCTTCTGCTGGTGTTAAGATCACGGGATTGATAGGGCCTTGTTGTTCCTTCAGGAATCGGCTCATTACCGCTTGGAAGTACTATTCCAACTTCGCTCCTTGTGTCATGTTTGGCGCGATGACATCCGTTACTGACTTGGTCTCATGATCTCCACGCTGTCGTAACATGGCAGCTCCTGAACGGCCTAGCGTCATCCGAGGTGGGTCATCTGCACTGTCAATGTCCACTTCATCAGTCGCCGACTTGTAATGTGAGGATGTTCCTGTCTGATCTTCCAACGTGAGTGCTGGTAACGAACGACCTTAGCATGTCGTCAGTCGATCTTGTCACGACCTTGGAGGTTACATTCTTGTCACCCACCAAGGGCTTCAGTAGATCGAAGATCGACATTAAAGCTCTGTTGATCGTGCTGAGCCTCGTATCGAATAGATCGTTAGCGTCGAACGATCCTGCGATGATCCCACCTTCCTTGATCAGGTGTAATAACGCCTTCGCAGCTTCAAGTTTGCTTGATCTTGCAGTTGGTTTCTGCACTGGGCCTTTAGATCACTGATTATCTTCGGCTTGATGATCTGCATAACGGGGTTCTTGATCAAGAAGATGTGAAGTTCCTTCTTGTGGTATGCGATCTCGAGGGACTCATCAGTCCACACTGTTTTAAGATCGTCTTGGTCATCAGCGTCCGATCCTGGTGCTTTCATCTTCTTCCGTAGAGGCTTCGATCTTGCTGACTTCTTTTTTGTGCTCGACTTGGAGACGAGCGTTTGGATGGCTTTCGCCGGTGGACTTTTGTCCTGCCGATCGCGACGCAAGTCGGAATCTGCTGGGGCCCCCGAAGGAACCTGGGGAGGAGGTAGAGGCTTTTCTTCTAGGTCCGTAGCCGGACCATCCTCTGTTCCGTCGGTAGAGCTCCTCCCAAAGCTCTGCCGATCCGCGGATTGATCTTGATTCAGCGGTGTCGTTGGTGATCCGATCTCCGACGACGCTGGTTTCCCTGAACTAACATCAGCATGGGACTCACTGTGAAATCCCGAGTCACTTAAAGATCCGGGTACGCGCACCATTGTGGCGAAGTGGTTCTGCGAAATCGCAAGATCGCACGAGTCATCTTGCACACTGCCCCCGAACTGCCGACTAACGGAGGGGGTACTCAGATCTTCCGTGAAGTTACTTGATCTCACCTTGTGTACCCGTCGGTGGGCCTAGATCTCTCCTCGGGTGATCTCGATAGATGCGCTTGTTGTCGATCTTGCTGTCTGACAGGACAGCGGGAGGGGTGGCAGCAGCGGGGATACTTCTACTCGCTGCGCCATGTAGTTATCGAGCTTCGATCTTGGTTGTACTTGGTCGATCTTGTTCTGACCAGTGTCGATCTTAGCTCGGGGGGGCCTTGTGGTCGGTGTGTGACCTTTATCCAATAGTTCCAATACGTGCTTGCCGCTTTCTATAGCGGGGTCTTGAGATTTGAGGGTTGACTAACGTCCATCCAAGCAATCTGGGCGTAGGGGTTCTACTTAGTGTTGATCTTGATCCTGCGTGACGTCGGGAGGGCCAATCTTGTATATCCCTACCCGGAATAACGTAGAAGAAGGAAGACTTGTGTAGTAGAAGGTAAAAACAACTCTGAATTAATGGTTAATATGCTATGCTTCCCATCTGTGGCTATCCATAACGCACTGGCTCCATAATACCTATAATAAAGCTAAGATCGGTATTTACCTGTCAGGATCGATATCGCGTGGGTACAATCGTCTTGAACGGGGATGATGGCGCACGCATTCACTTGGTCATTATAGTGGGTGTCACTATATCGAAGATCATCATAAGGAGGGATTGCTCTTGGTCTCGATTGACGGGACGAGATCGAAGTCGGAAAACTTCTCATCTGCTTCACCACATAGTGATAGGATTATATTAGCTGAATATATATATATATTGATATAATTTATGTTGGTAGAGGAAACGATGGTATTGAAGGAAAAATGGATTGAAAATGAGATTTGTGATAATACATTCGGTGTGGAAGTAACATATTGCAGAATGAGAAAAACGTTGAATTAGGTAATGAGCATTCGTTAGTGATAGGGTTATGTGAAAAATATTATAGTAGTGCGAGTAGTGACAGATTTTGTGTAGAGATATAAAATATATAGTAAGTGAAAAGTATAAGTTTGTCGTGAAACAAATTGGTCATAGTAGTGTACGTGTTAATAGGTGTGTAGTTATTGAGTAAGTGATAGTAAATTTATTTGAGATAATATATTTGAAGAAAAAGTTGAAGATGAATAAAAAAAGATAGGAGCAAAAGTAGTAGCCGGGACATTATTTGGAAACCGATAATGGTGAGGGATATGGAATAAAGTCAAATAATTGATTATAGAGAATTTAGTTTTAGATAAAGATATTATAAAGGATCAGGTTGTAATAGGATGCTATTATTTATTATAAAAGTAAAAATGGTAAATGTAGGTTATGTAGTAGGAGAATTGATAGATGTAATTTATGTAGTTTTAAAGGCGGGGAGTATAAATTGCGAGATAGTAGAGTAGGTAGTGGTAGAGTAAGATAACGTACAATAAATTATGGTAACGGATGTGGTAAAGAAAACATGCAGAGGAAGAATTGCAGAGAATAATGATGTAAAGGATGATATAGTAGTGGTTAATAATGTATAGTATGGTAGTAGTGAAATTGGTAATGGT
This sequence comes from Phytophthora palmivora, assembly GCA_008079305.1. NCBI lineage: Eukaryota > Oomycota > Peronosporomycetes > Peronosporales > Peronosporaceae > Phytophthora > Phytophthora palmivora. Next base: position 5,456 of record VOQZ01000273.1, on the reverse strand, counting down.
AGGTTATGTGTTTGTAGTCTATTTGTTGTTAGATTATGGAGATGTATATGAAAATAATAGTAGAATAATTAATGATGGTGATATAAGAGGTTGAAGAGAATGTGATAGTAGAATATGTGGTGATAACGTATGTGTTTGAAGAGTTTGAAGTGATAATGTGTAGTTAAGAATGTGGTACATTGGAAACGAATATATTTAATGTGATTGTATAGAATATAGTTGTATAGGATAAAGGATGCGGTATTTAGGATAGTAATAGAGGGTACGGTAGTAAAATTATAGAAGTGGTTTCTGTGGTAGTAAAATATTTGATGGTAAAGTATAAGGTTATAGAGAATGTAATTATAGATTAATTAATTATGATGATATATGTGGGTGTAAACAGTGTGATAGAAGAATATACAATGGTAGAATATTAAGTTATAAATAATATGGTAGTAACAGATAGATTATGTGATATTAGAGTATGTAATTGTAGAGTAAGTGGTTGTAGGTTAGGGTTTACAATTGGAAATTTGACAAAGTGCGCATGTCTGTGCACATGTAATTAGTCATGATGTATGTGGGCGATACTATGCAAAAGTCAACCTTCATGTTTTGGTTGGTAATTCGATAAACATGCGGGGATACAAACAACGACGGAAATGTTCTGCGAAGTAAATAATTACAAAACCGCTGTAAATAATAAATTAGTATAATTGGTTGTGATAGAATTTTGTTAGAAGAGAAATTGGTATTGTATTAATAAACAACATGATAAAGATAGATTTGTGGAAAAAAATTGAAGTGATAGAAATATGTTGGTTGAGGAAGTGATATTTTTGTAAGTAGAAAAAGAATGAATAAAGTTGGAATTTGTGACAACAAAATGTGGCGATGAAGTAAAATGTTGGAAATTGATTAAAAGATTGAAATTAATATAGGGTATTTGTTAGTAAAAAGGTGTATGTGCAGAATATTAGTAGTATGAGTAGTGATGGAATTTTGTGTAGGCAGGAAAAGTAATGGTAAAGTAAGTGGAAGAAGAATTAGAAATGAAAAGGTCTATATATATTCCGCCGCGGATACACGTGTATCTGGGGGTCCTGGGGGTCCTGTTAGAGGCCTTCTTTTAGGCATCCGGGGGTCCTAGCGAACGTGTATCTGGGGGCCCTTGACATCTGTTGACCCAAACCAAGCAATATTGGGCAGCCTGGATTCACTAGATTGGGTGACACACAATAACATACACATTTTGGAATCGTTCTAACTTCGCCATTATTGGCTGAAATGCAACGAAACTTGATATAGACATGTTGGGGTAGATGGTATGCATCTTTAACACACCTAGGTTGGGTATAGGCAGGCGCAACAACCAATCAGAAAGAAGTACACCTTGCGAGCACAAAACGGACCGGAAAGAGCTGAAATTTCGGGAAGATGCATACTAGACCGTCTTCAAGTTAAGTGAAGTGTTTACCATATGTTGTGGTACGAATTATTTAGCCAATCAGCGATCGACGTCCATTTGAAGTCCAACAAAAGCACATTCCTACAAGTGCCTTTGTAGTCGTACTAAAGAGCACTATTTTCTATGCGGCGTCGAATTAGGTTACACATCTACCATGATTTCATCCACTGAATGGAAGATGAGTATCATATACTGAAATCAAGTGAAATCCGTATTCAATACGTTCACAGCACTGTAATTCGAATGTCAATGCGAAAATCGAGGTGGAAGCGATATAGTTGAGAATTCCATCGCGATGAAACGTCTTTTTTGTGCACAGAACATATGGCAAGTGATTACACATCATAGGGCACATGTCTGAGCACTGACATTCAGCATTACCCAAACAACCATGTCAGAAGGACTGTATCTGTGTGCAAATGTGTGCGATCTTTACATAACCAGGACGATACTGGATATAGACGCTACACTCGCTCTGATACCACCATTCAACGCACCGTAATCTGTAGATATGATTTGCGCCCTCGGTTGCGTCAAACGACCAATTATTGACCTCAATATCGCTATTCAAAGTGACCGCCTCCAAACTTGACCACGGACATGCTATATATATTCCGCCGCGGATACACGTGTATCTGGGGGTCCTGGGGGTCCTGTTAGAGGCCTTCTTTTAGGCATCCGGGGGTCCTAGCGAACGTGTATCTGGGGGCCCTTGACATCTGTTGACCCAAACCAAGCAATATTGGGCAGCCTGGATTCACTAGATTGGGTGACACACAATAACATACACATTTGGAATCGTTCTAACTTCGCCATTATTGGCTGAAATGCAACGAAACTTGATATAGACATGTTGGGGTAGATGGTATGCATCTTTAACACACCTAGGTTGGGTATAGGCAGGCGCAACAACCAATCAGAAAGAAGTACACCTTGCGAGCACAAAACGGACCGGAAAGAGCTGAAATTTCGGGAAGATGCATACTAGACCGTCTTCAAGTTAAGTGAAGTGTTTACCATATGTTGTGGTACGAATTATTTAGCCAATCAGCGATCGACGTCCATTTTGAAGTCCAACAAAAGCACATTCCTACAAGTGCCTTTGTAGTCGTACTAAAGAGCACTATTTTCTATGCGGCGTCGAATTAGGTTACACATCTACCATGATTTCATCCACTGAATGGAAGATGAGTATCATATACTGAAATCAAGTGAAATCCGTATTCAATACGTTCACAGCACTGTAATTCGAATGTCAATGCGAAAATCGAGGTGGAAGCGATATAGTTGAGAATTCCATCGCGATGATGAAACGTCTTTTTTGTGCACAGAACATATGGCAAGTGATTACACATCATAGGGGCACATGTCTGAGCACTGACATTCAGCATTACCCAGACAACCATGTCAGAAGGACTGTATCTGTGTGCAAATGTGTGCGATCTTTACATAACCAGGACGATACTGGATATAGACGCTACACTCGCTCTGATACCACCATTCAACGCACCGTAATCTGTAGATATGATTTGCGCCCTCGGTTGCGTCAAACGACCAATTATTGACCTCAATATCGCTATTCAAAGTGACCGCCTCCAAACTTGACCACGGACATGCTATATATATTCCGCCGCGGATACACGTGTATCTGGGGGTCCTGGGGGTCCTGTTAGAGGCCTTCTTTTAGGCATCCGGGGGTCCTAGCGAACGTGTATCTGGGGGCCCTTGACATCTGTTGACCCAAACCAAGCAATATTGGGCAGCCTGGATTCACTAGATTGGGTGACACACAATAACATACACATTTTGGAATCGTTCTAACTTCGCCACTATTGGCTGAAATGCAACGAAACTTGATATAGACATGTTGGGGTAGATGGTATGCATCTTTAACACACCTAGGTTGGGTATAGGCAGGCGCAACAACCAATCAGAAAGAAGTACACCTTGCGAGCACAAAACGGACCGGAAAGAGCTGAAATTTCGGGAAGATGCATACTAGACCGTCTTCAAGTTAAGTGAAGTGTTTACCATATGTTGTGGTACGAATTATTTAGCCAATCAGCGATCGACGTCCATTTTGAAGTCCAACAAAAGCACATTCCTACAAGTGCCTTTGTAGTCGTACTAAAGAGCACTATTTTCTATGCGGCGTCGAATTAGGTTACACATCTACCATGATTTCATCCACTGAATGGAAGATGAGTATCATATACTGAAATCAAGTGAAATCCGTATTCAATACGTTCACAGCACTGTAATTCGAATGTCAATGCGAAAATCGAGGTGGAAGCGATATAGTGAGAATTCCATCGCGATGAAACGTCTTTTTTGTGCACAGAACATATGGCAAGTGATTACACATCATAGGCATAGGGGCACATGTCTGAGCATGACATTCAGCATTACCCAGACAACCATGTCAGAGGACTGTATCTGTGTGCAAATGTGTGCGATCTTTACATAACCAGGACGATACTGGATATAGACGCTACACTCGCTCTGACCACCTTACAACGCACCGTGCCATGTAGATATGATTTGCGCCCTCGGTTGCGTCAAACGACCAATTATTGACCTCAATATCGCTATTCAAAGTGACCGCCTCCAAACTTGACCACGGACATGCTATAATATATTCCGCCGCGGATACACGTGTATCTGGGGGTCCTGGGGGTCCTGTTAGAGGCCTTCTTTTAGGCATCCGGGGGTCCTAGCGAACGTGTATTCGGGGGCCCTTGACATCTGTTGACCCAAACCAAGCAATATTGGGCAGCCTGGATTCACTAGATTGGGTGACACACAATAACATACACATTTTGGAATCGTTCTAACTCGCCATTATTGGCTGAAATGCAACGAAACTTGATATAGACATGTTGGGGTAGATGGTATGCATCTTTAACACACCTAGGTTGGGTATAGGCAGGCGCAACAACCAATCAGAAAGAAGTACACCTTGCGAGCACAAAACGGACCGGAAAGAGCTGAAATTTCGGGAAGATGCATACTAGACCGTCTTCAAGTTAAGTGAAGTGTTTACCATATGTTGTGGTACGAATTATTTAGCCAATCAGCGATCGACGTCCATTTTGAAGTCCAACAAAAGCACATTCCTACAAGTGCCTTTGTAGTCGTACTAAAGAGCACTATTTTCTATGCGGCGTCGAATTAGGTTACACATCTACCATGATTTCATCCACTGAATGGAAGATGAGTATCATATACTGAAATCAAGTGAAATCCGTATTCAATACGTTCACAGCACTGTAATTCGAATGTCAATGCGAAAATCGAGGTGGAAGCGATATAGTTGAGAATTCCATCGCGATGAAACGTCTTTTTGTGCACAGAACATATGGCAAGTGATTACACATCATAGGGGCACATGTCTGAGCACTGACATTCAGCATTACCCAGACAACCATGTCAGAAGGACTGTATCTGTGTGCAAATGTGTGCGATCTTTACATAACCAGGACGATACTGGATATAGACGCTACACTCGCTCTGATACCACCATTCAACGCACCGTAATCTGTAGATATGATTTGCGCCCTCGGTTGCGTCAAACGACCAATTATTGACCTCAATATCGCTATTCAAAGTGACCGCCTCCAACTTGACCACGGACATGCTATATATATTCCGCCGCGGATACACGTGTATCTGGGGGTCCTGGGGTCCTGTTAGAGGCCTTCTTTTAGGCATCCGGGGGTCCTAGCGAACGTGTATCTGGGGCCCTTGACATCTGTTGACCCAAACCAAGCAATATTGGGCAGCCTGGATTCACTAGATTGGGTGACACACAATAACATACACATTTTGGAATCGTTCTAACTTCGCCACTATTGGCTGAAATGCAACGAAACTTGATATAGACATGTTGGGGTAATGGTATGCATCTTTAACACACCTAGGTTGGGTATAGGACAGGCGCAACAACCAATCAGAAAGAAGTACACCTGCGAGCACAAAACGGACCGGAAAGAGCTGAAATTTCGGG
>VOQZ01000272.1:0-126888 GCA_008079305.1 Phytophthora palmivora | reverse complement strand
GTTCGATCAGCATGGCAACTACCGTATGTCGACAAGGTGGTTCTGAGTGGAATGAAGTTCACCCATGGTGCTGCATTTGCATCTGAGCCGAACGATCCACCAAAATATGTGTGGCATCTGCTCCAGAGTCTTCGCACGAAAGTCTCAGCAAATGACATCGTGGAACAGTCTGGATGTAGGCGTTCCAAGACCAGCAAGGTCTCCGCAGCTGGCACAAATGAACACCGCAAGTTGCTGGGTTCTTGTCGGACTTGGCACCAAATGGAAGGACAAGTGGAATAATGGAACTGCACGAAGGTCAGCCGGTTGAACTGATGAGCGTCAGTCCACTCCATGCATCGCTGTTGATATTTACCCGAAGCGCAAAAAGATACAGAAGTACTTGACCCCAATAGATTGAATACACGACTCTATTGACAACACTACATCAATGCTCAAATAACAAGTCGATGCTGGCTCACATCGATCACGGTCAACATCTAGTTGCGGCGAAGACGACGCTTGCAGCTTGTGCCTGTGCTAGGGAAGGTAGCCGAACCGCTGCTCTCAGTGGCAGCCGAAGCTTCTGTCTGGGTCGGATGGTCGAGTCGCTGCCGGTCGAACTGTCGGCGTGGTGGCGTCGCTTCCAGCCGCGCTAGTAGGAGTAGTAGCCTCGCTACCAGTCTCGCTGATCGGAGTAGTAGCTTCACTACCAGCCTCGCTAGTTGGTGTAGTGGCAGCACTGCCCTGGTTCTGAGTCGTCGAGCCGTCCGTCGGCTGGCTGGCACTGCTTGCAAGTGACAGAGATCCCTCACACGGCTCCGAGCCCGACGCGCTGGTCTCAGCAGCCGACGAACCAGCCACGTCGCTGCCGGTCGACGTGCTGCCGGCCAGCGAGAAAGTTTCATCGCAGGGAGCCGAACCCGATGTCGACGTACTGACAGCGACCGAACCCTGCTGCTCTTGACTGCCGACTGTGGCGTCGCCAGAACCGGTCGTGGATGTTTGTGGGAACCGAATTGCTGCCCTGGTCAATGCTGCTCGATCCCTCGACGGCACTGCCGGTGTTGCTGAATGTGATACCCGTCTTGCCAGGAGTTGAGTTGTCGCTACCTTGGTCGACGGCTGACGAACCCTCCACGGCACTGCCAGTGGACAGGTTGTTGCTGCTGCTGCCGCTTGGCAGGGCCGTGTCACTCTTGCTCGGTACGACGTTGCCGCTGAGTTGGAGGCGTTGCTCAGATCGACAGCCGACGAGGCGTCCACAGACGTCGGTGCGTCCGTGGTGGTGACTGTCGACTGCACGGGGGACTCGTCCGCGGGCGTGGCCGTGGTGGATGATGGAAGCGTCACGCCACCGCCGTAGCCCTGTTCGATGGCAGCAACGTTGTTCATGGCCACCGCGGCGACGACGAAGAGTGAGAGAGTCTTCCAGGAGAGCATCGTTGTGGTGGATGTTGTAGCTGATGCCGTGTTGTGCTGTGAATGGTGAAGCAAATTGGAGAATGAGCGTTTGGTCGGACCGATCGATCTGCATGAACGAGTCAATGAGGCACTCTGAGTGCCCTTGCAACAGAGACTCGGTCTACGGCTGAGCCGCAGACGCGAACGGTGCCTGTCACCTCGCGTTGTTGCTCATATCCAGCTGGACGACCATTTTTTTATCCGTGCGACTTGTGTCGGGTGCACATGCACGCTGTCGTCGCCGTACAATCAGCCGGTGTGCTTGAGGCATCTGCTCCAAAGCGGTCGGCACGAACATCATGCAGCTGGACGTTGGAATGGCGAATGCAGCCGTTTTCAACATGGATGACTCGGTGGGGTTCCTTCGTATTGGGGCTCGGCTCAAGCATGTGGTGGTTGCGTCGGAATCGCACGTGCATTCTGTTGGCTGGAACTTCCAACTGGAAGTAAACAGCAAGTGACGAGAGCCGATCGTCTTCACTACGTATCCAGTAGTTACTGGTGGGTGTCCAACATGATGGTCATCGAGTACAGCATCGACAATTGAGCTGCTACGAATGCTACCTATCATTTCGATGGATCGGATTGAAAAGATATTCAAAGTGATCGAAATACGTTGTACTCGCTTCGTGTACATCACCTACTACAGTTTCACGAAAATTGGCCTCGTGATCTACTCAGCTTGTGCTCCTACTAACGTAGACGGCGAGTGCGGACCTGGCATCCGCCATTGTGTGGAGGTTGGTCATCTTCACTGCCTGATACCTCAGAGCTGTCGTCATTTCCAGCGGAGTTGTCGCGATCGCTGCCCGAGACGCTCGAAGTAGGGTAGTCGCCTCCCTTCCAGGAGGGACTTCGGCACTGTCACTTCCAACGTCGCTAGGCGACGACATATCAATGGTACTGCTACTGCTGTTGGTTTCTTCCGAGCCTGATGGCACTTCAACGTAGTCACTGCTACCGTCGTCACTGGTGATCTTGCCTCCAGAGAAAGACCCAGTGTCACCGTTAATATCCGAGCCGTCCCAGCTCAAGCTGTTTCCGTAGCTACTATCGGGACTTGGATTAGTGTCAGGGTATGCGTCGCTGCCTTCGTCGATCGCGGACGAGCCTTCGACCTGGCTTCCAGTGGTGTCGATGGTACTATCGCTGGAGCTTTCAGTTGTCGTCGGTGGTGCTGTTGTTACAGGGACTTCAGTGGTAGGTGGCGCGGTGGTCCAGATGCCGCCTCCGTAGCCCTGTTCAAGACCAACGACACTGTTCATGGCAACAGCAGCCGCGACAACAAGCGAAAGAGTCTTCAGATAGCATGATTGGTATGGTGCAGTGGTTTAACTTGCAAATTGCTGGGTAAATTGGGGAATGGGCTAAGCGTTCATCAACCTTCAGCAGAATACTAACAAGGACACCACTGCAGGGTGACTGAAAATACAGTGAAGCTGCGAAATTAAAAGAACCCACATGTAGCCAAAGCAGGACGCACTTGTAACATCCACCCGCGATCGAACATTCGACATCTCCTCGTGGCTCCATGATCAACTCGCAGCTCAGTTATAGATGGAACATCACCATCAACGGACTAGAGCCAAGAGATCCACCTACGCACACCGAAACGAACGCTTCGTAGGCTATCGATAGCTTGTGGCTCACTTTTGAGCAAGTGCAACATGCTACCAGACACTACTGGCGAAATGATCATCAGCTGCTTTCGAGGCGCGTTCGTCCACTGACAGCCAGTCACAGAAAGTTCCGATTCTGCTTATCCGGATGGCTACATAGTTCAGTAGTATTTCCGGACAAGAGGATGTTGCACTGCACAGCCACATGCCGAAGATGCAGGGTGTCTGCATCCAGCAGCTGAAGCTGTGAGTTCTTCCCAATGACCAGCACGTTACAGCACGTTGATGCCATTGACACGCAGTCGAACAGCGAGTATGAGCAACAATGTAGGCTGTTTATCAGCTCAAGGAATGGCGCAGTATTTGTTTGATGTAGAGGATGGCTTGCTACTTGCTCGAAGTGATGGACATCGCATTCAATATATGACGTTCGACGTGTACCTTCGTCGCTTGGGAGACCCATCGGTCTCTTTGGCTGCCACCTCTCTGCTGTGGCGACCAATATCTGTGTCGATGAATTCGTGCACAGGCAGCACTCGATAGAAGCCACGACGGGTGCTAAGAAAGCGGTCGTTTTCCAGCAACACGCCATGCGAAAGATACTGCACTGGCCATAGGAACTGCTCGTTGCCTACGGTCTTCTCCAAGCTGTCGATTCCACCGCTGCGAACAATGTGTTTCGATCGAATTGGTACGTCCAGTAGTTCTTCCAACGGAAGGCGCTTGTACCCAGCCATCGCAGCCTGGGCAGACGAAAATCCGGAGACAGAAGGTCTCCTGGTCGGAACTGGATCACCTCTGTTTACTCTCTCAACTCCAGCAACTACTGCAGCTTTTGTAACCCGACGACGGTAGTCGTAGAATACGTAGCGAGCTGCCAAACCAATCCCCACCATCAATAGCGCGAGTAGCAGCAACTCGATCAGTGGAGTGTAGATCATCCACAACACTGGGTTCTGCGAGCGAGCCGGTAGCGTGTGTACCCTGTCATCGAATGCATTGCTAATTGCTAAATGTCCTGGAAAAGCGGCTCCGTCAACGATTCGTTGGTGCTCCATGTTGTGCTTCGTTGGCAGAATCGACATCAAACGACCACGAAGTATACAGCTTGCGATAGCCACAGCAGCTACAAGCTCACTACTTGACACGAATGTGCGTGTTGCCAGCATGTAGGCTCGTCCTTCATCCATGAAAACGAAAACTCCCCACAGAGAATGCACCAACTGCAACAGTAACACCCACGCACGTTGTCCGGACAGGAAGGTGTGGATCCAAGCCAAGGAAAAATAGGATTCATCACTGCCGAGCGCCCATACAGCTGTGTGTGGGAGAACCAGAAGCCACGAAAGAAGCGCAGACACCACTGTGAGAATCGCTACTGGTGAGCTGTGCACCAGCGAACACGCGAAAAGTGTCGTGCGTCCTTCGCCTTCGACCAGATCTCGCATCTCTTGTTTGGTAGGTGTTCGCAGTAATGGCGGCAAGATGAGACGTTCCAGCAGCTCAATTGAGCTCCATGTGTGCATCACCAGCAGCACCACGTCCGCCAAAATCATCACATTATAGAGAAACCCTGAGCAGCTTAAGTTGAGCGCCGTGTGCACGTCCACCCGGTCTTTGAAATACCGACCTCCCTTCTCTGAAGCTGAGGACGACGGAAGATACTTGTACGTTCGAACTGCGTTCTGACGGAAGATGAAGCGCATACCCAATACATCAACTTCATCAGCGGTAAGTCGAGCCTTGTCCGTCATTAGTGCTGCGAACCCATTGCGAATTGACCCACAAAGGCCGCACTTTTGCCAGGAACATCCGGGCTAGCACAACCAAAGATCCGTCGTAAAGGTTCCTCGCTTTCACTTGTAAGAAGCTCAACACCTCCAACACACACCACGGAACTCAGCGGCATACTCTTGCCGATCACATCTAGAAGAGCTCGTAGCTCACGTTCAGCTCCTGACATTGGTGCAGCCATCATGGCACTAGTCACTTGTGGTGACCCGAGCCGATACCTGTGCAGGAAGTTGGTGATCATGGCGTCTTGACACAGAGGCGGTCTACGTGAGATGTAGAGCAACTGGCAGGCTGCCCAGGCCATGGCATCCACGCGTACATCACTGGTGAGGATCATCGTTGCGAAGTGAGGAGCCATCTCTTCTGTCAGACCATCAGGGGCCGAACAATTGGCGGCCAGGACATGGAGATAGTGCGAGTGAACAGGTCCAGACCTGCTACTGCCAGCAAGCGCGCGTAAGGCACTGCAAGTGTCGTGAAAAGCACGCCACCCAGTCAAACTCTCGCTCGAGGCTTTAGCATCCGTCGACGGTGCATCCAGCAGTAGCACGGAATTCTTGGTCGTGTAAGCGAAGGCGTCACTCGGTCCGAGCCACTGCGTCTTGTACCACAGATCTCGAATATCTAATGCTAGCAACAGCAACAAGACGAGTGCATCTAGCACAACTCGCAACTTCCAGTGCATTGTCAGGGACAGTCGCGACCACTCGGTTGTAAATTTTGATCAGAGCTTCAAACGAATTTAACGTCACTGTCTCCACCTCAATCGATTTCAGACACGTTTCTCCATGGTATATAGTGGCAAATTGCTTTGAAAGATGCTAATTAGTTGATCACGTCACCTATAGTCGTGTCCACCAAAGGCAATTAGACTTGATAGATGTAATACATCCCACAAACATATTTCATTCCCAAATTTACTGCTTGGTGCGAAGGTGACGGAGTTGGAGGTGCTGTATGCTTTGCACCTTTGACTCATTGCTATTTGGTCCTTCAGTACAAGTTATGGCAGTCATATAATATACTGCTCTAGACTCGGACGGCACAACCACGACACTTACGCGAACGGAATATGGAGAAACGACGAGCTAGGACATGATAACCTAGTGACGGAGACGACGAGTGCGGACCTTGCATCCTCCCGTTGGAGGGGTGTGACCACCGTTACTGCCCATTGATGCTTCACCGGCAGTGCTGTCATCGTACGTAGTGGAGCTGTCCCGGTCGCTGCCTTCGGCACTGGAAGGGAGTGAGATACCTCCATTGTTGGGGACTTCATCACTGCCGCTAGGAAGCGGTGGGAACTCGATGCTGCCGCTTCCGGTGGTGGACGGAGGAAAGTCCGCGCTACCGCTTCCGAATGGCGGATGAGGAAAATCAATGCTTCCGCTTGGAAATGGTGGGAAATCAATGCTGCCACTACCAGGAAAGTCGATGCTGCCGCTTGGGATAGGCGGGAGGTCACAACTACCATCACCGCTTGAAGAGGGAGGACGGACGGTGCCAGGTTGACTGGCACTTCCCTCGTCGATAGCCCACGAGCCATCCACTTGGCTTCCGCTATCAACATCACTGCCGACACTGTCGTCGTTCTCAATTGATTCAGAGTCATCTTTACTCTCGTTGTCAGTAGCAATAGAGCTCTCGGTCGAGAACTGCACTGGTGAGTCATCCGGCCCATTGGTCGAGGGTGCGGTAGTCCAGACGCCACCACCATATCCCTGTTCAACGCCCACGACTCCGTTCATAGCGACGACAGCCGCGACGATCAGTGACAAGGTTTTCCAGGATAGCATGGTCTCGATGTTGGGGGGTTGTTGTGTGCTGGAAGTAGAGTAAATTGAAAAGTGAACTACCCGGACAAGCAGCGAACTGCCCGTAAGCAGCATAAGGAAAGGGAAATCACCAAGGACGACCTGGCGAGCATCACTGGAGATCCAGCTAATACAGAGCTACAAATTGACTGCATCCAGGTGCGATTTATCTGCTTCAACTTCCAGCAATGCAGGTCAGGATGAAGAAGATGATCGCGTCAGACCGAACATTCTTACGCTCCACGTGGACAAGTACATATCAAAAGAGGTATCCTCACCCTACTAACTGGATAGACTGCGCCAACAACATTGAAGCGTGCTGAAATTCGCTCCATGTAGAATCGATCACTAACAATGGTAGTATAACATCCATCCACGTGCACTAAAACGATTCATTGCAAACGAAAACCCTGTCTAGTATCTGCATCATGAAGTTTTGGTTGTTTGAACGCTGTAGACTCGATTTCAGTGGTGATGATGGCGTTGAAACCCTGATCAAAACTTACAACCGAGTGGTCGCGACTGTCCCTGACAATGCACTGGAAGCTGCGAGTTGTGCTAGATGCACTCGTCTTGTTGCTGTTGCTAGCATTAGATATTCGAGATCTGTGGTACAAGACGCAGTGGCTCGGACCGAGTGACGCCTTCGCTTACACGACCAAGAATTCCGTGCTACTGCTGGATGCACCGTCGACGGATGCTAAAGCCTCGAGCGAGAGTTTGACTGGGTGGCGTGCTTTTCACGACACTTGCAGTGACTTACGCGCGCTTGCTGGCAGTAGCAAGTCTGGACCTGTTCACTCGCACTATCTCCATGTCCTGGCCGCCAATTGTTCGGCCCCTGATGGTCTGACAGAAGAGATGGCTCCTCACTTCGCAACGATGATCCTCACCAGTGATGTACGCGTGGATGCCATGGCCTGGGCAGCCTGCCAGTTGCTCTACATCTCACGTAGACCGCCTCTGTGTCAAGACGCCATGATCACCAACTTCCTGCACAGGTATCGGCTCGGGTCACCACAAGTGACTAGTGCCATGATGGCTGCACCAATGTCAGGAGCTGAACGTGAGCTACGAGCTCTTCTAGATGTGATCGGCAAGAGTATGCCGCTGAGTTCCGTGGTGTGTGTTGGAGGTGTTGAGCTTCTTACAAGTGAAAGCGAGGAACCTTTACGACGGATCTTTGGTTGTGCTAGCCCGGATGTTCCTGGCAAAAGTGCGGCCTTTGTGGGTCAATTCGCAATGGGGTTCGCAGCACTAATGACGGACAAGGCTCGACTTACCGCTGATGAAGTTGATGTATTGGGTATGCGCTTCATCTTCCGTCAGAACGCAGTTCGAACGTACAAGTATCTTCCGTCGTCCTCAGCTTCAGAGAAGGGAGGTCGGTATTTCAAAGACCGGGTGGACGTGCACACGGCGCTCAACTTAAGCTGCTCAGGGTTTCTCTATAATGTGATGATTTTGGCGGACGTGGTGCTGCTGGTGATGCACACATGGAGCTCAATTGAGCTGCTGGAACGTCTCATCTTGCCGCCATTACTGCGAACACCTACCAAACAAGAGATGCGAGATCTGGTCGAAGGCGAAGGACGCACGACACTTTTCGCGTGTTCGCTGGTGCACAGCTCACCAGTAGCGATTCTCACAGTGGTGTCTGCGCTTCTTTCGTGGCTTCTGGTTCTCCCACACACAGCTGTATGGGCGCTCGGCAGTGATGAATCCTATTTTTCCTTGGCTTGGATCCACACCTTCCTGTCCGGACAACGTGCGTGGGTGTTACTGTTGCAGTTGGTGCATTCTCTGTGGGGAGTTTTCGTTTTCATGGATGAAGGACGAGCCTACATGCTGGCAACACGCACATTCGTGTCAAGTAGTGAGCTTGTAGCTGCTGTGGCTATCGCAAGCTGTATACTTCGTGGTCGTTTGATGTCGATTCTGCCAACGAAGCACAACATGGAGCACCAACGAATCGTTGACGGAGCCGCTTTTCCAGGACATTTAGCAATTAGCAATGCATTCGATGACAGGGTACACACGCTACCGGCTCGCTCGCAGAACCCAGTGTTGTGGATGATCTACACTCCACTGATCGAGTTGCTGCTACTCGCGCTATTGATGGTGGGGATTGGTTTGGCAGCTCGCTACGTATTCTACGACTACCGTCGTCGGGTTACAAAAGCTGCAGTAGTTGCTGGAGTTGAGAGAGTAAACAGAGGTGATCCAGTTCCGACCAGGAGACCTTCTGTCTCCGGATTTTCGTCTGCCCAGGCTGCGATGGCTGGGTACAAGCGCCTTCCGTTGGAAGAACTACTGGACGTACCAATTCGATCGAAACACATTGTTCGCAGCGGTGGAATCGACAGCTTGGAGAAGACCGTAGGCAACGAGCAGTTCCTATGGCCAGTGCAGTATCTTTCGCATGGCGTGTTGCTGGAAAACGACCGCTTTCTTAGCACCCGTCGTGGCTTCTATCGAGTGCTGCCTGTGCACGAATTCATCGACACAGATATTGGTCGCCACAGCAGAGAGGTGGCAGCCAAAGAGACCGATGGGTCTCCCAAGCGACGAAGGTACACGTCGAACGTCATATATTGAATGCGATGTCCATCACTTCGAGCAAGTAGCAAGCCATCCTCTACATCAAACAAAATACTGCGCCATTCCTTGAGCTGATAAACAGCCTACATTGTTGCTCATACTCGCTGTTCGACTGCGTGTCAATGGCATCAACGTGCTGTAACGTGCTGGTCATTGGGAAGAACTCACAGCTTCAGCTGCTGGATGCAGACACCCTGCATCTTCGGCATGTGGCTGTGCAGTGCAACATCCTCTTGTCCGGAAATACTACTGAACTATGTAGCCATCCGGATAAGCAGAATCGGAACTTTCTGTGACTGGCTGTCAGTGGACGAACGCGCCTCGAAAGCAGCTGATGATCATTTCGCCAGTAGTGTCTGGTAGCATGTTGCACCTGCTCAAAAGTGAGCCACAAGCTATCGATAGCCTACGAAGCGTTCGTTTCGGTGTGCGTAGGTGGATCTCTTGGCTCTAGTCCGTTGATGGTGATGCTCCATCTATAAACTGAGCTGCGAGTTGATCATGGAGCCACGAGGAGATGTCGAATGTTCGATCGCGGGTGGATGTTACAAGTGCGTCCTGCTTTGGCTACATGTGGGTTCTTTTAATTTCGCAGCTTCACTGTATTTTCAGTCACCCTGCAGTGGTGTCCTTGTTAGTATTCTGCTGAAGGTTGATGAACGCTTAGCCCATTCCCCAATTTACCCAGCAATTTGCAAGTTAAACCACTGCACCATACCAATCATGCTATCTTTGAAGACTCTTTCGCTTGTTGTCGCGGCTGCTGTTGCCATGAACAGTGTCGTTGGTCTTGAACAGGGCTACGGAGGCGGCATCTGGACCACCGCGCCACCTACCACTGAAGTCCCTGTAACAACAGCACCACCGACGACAACTGAAAGCTCCAGCGATAGTACCATCGACACCACTGGAAGCCAGGTCGAAGGCTCGTCCGCGATCGACGAAGGCAGCGACGCATACCCTGACACTAATCCAAGTCCCGATAGTAGCTACGGAAACAGCTTGAGCTGGGACGGCTCGGATATTAACGGTGACACTGGGTCTTTCTCTGGAGGCAAGATCACCAGTGACGACGGTAGCAGTGACTACGTTGAAGTGCCATCAGGCTCGGAAGAAACCAACAGCAGTAGCAGTACCATTGATATGTCGTCGCCTAGCGACGTTGGAAGTGACAGTGCCGAAGTCCCTCCTGGAAAGGGAGGCGACTACCCTACTTCGAGCGTCTCGGGCAGCGATCGCGACAACTCCGCTGGAAATGACGACAGCTCTGAGGTATCAGGCAGTGAAGATGACCAACCTCCACACAATGGCGGATGCCAGGTCCGCACTCGCCGTCTACGTTAGTAGGAGCACAAGCTGAGTAGATCACGAGGCCAATTTTCGTGAAACTGTAGTAGGTGATGTACACGAAGCGAGTACAACGTATTTCGATCACTTTGAATATCTTTTCAATCCGATCCATCGAAATGATAGGTAGCATTCGTAGCAGCTCAATTGTCGATGCTGTACTCGATGACCATCATGTTGGACACCCACCAGTAACTACTGGATACGTAGTGAAGACGATCGGCTCTCGTCACTTGCTGTTTACTTCCAAGTTGGAAGTTCCAGCCAACAGAATGCACGTGCGATTCCGACGCAACCACCACATGCTTGAGCCGAGCCCCAATACGAAGGAACCCCACCGAGTCATCCATGTTGAAAACGGCTGCATTCGCCATTCCAACGTCCAGCTGCATGATGTTCGTGCCGACCGCTTTGGAGCAGATGCCTCAAGCACACCGGCTGATTGTACGGCGACGACAGCGTGCATGTGCACCCGACACAAGTCGCACGGATAAAAAAATGGTCGTCCAGCTGGATATGAGCAACAACGCGAGGTGACAGGCACCGTTCGCGTCTGCGGCTCAGCCGTAGACCGAGTCTCTGTTGCAAGGGCACTCAGAGTGCCTCATTGACTCGTTCATGCAGATCGATCGGTCCGACCAAACGCTCATTCTCCAATTTGCTTCACCATTCACAGCACAACACGGCATCAGCTACAACATCCACCACAACGATGCTCTCCTGGAAGACTCTCTCACTCTTCGTCGTCGCCGCGGTGGCCATGAACAACGTTGCTGCCATCGAACAGGGCTACGGCGGTGGCGTGACGCTTCCATCATCCACCACGGCCACGCCCGCGGACGAGTCCCCCGTGCAGTCGACAGTCACCACCACGGACGCACCGACGTCTGTGGACGCCTCGTCGGCCGTCGATCTGAGCAGCGCCTCCAACTCAGCGCAACGTCGTACCCGAGCAAGAGTGACACGGCCCTGCCAAGCGGCAGCAGCAGCAACAACCTGTCCACTGGCAGTGCCGTGGAGGGTTCGTCAGCCGTCGACCAAGGTAGCGACAACTCAACTCCTGGCAAGACGGGTATCACATTCAGCAACACCGGCAGTGCCGTCGAGGGATCGAGCAGCATTGACCAGGGCAGCAATTCGGTCCCCACAACATCCACGACCGGTTCTGGCGACGCCACAGTCGGCAGTCAAGAGCAGCAGGGTTCGGTCGCTGTCAGTACGTCGACATCGGGTTCGGCTCCCTGCGATGAAACTTTCTCGCTGGCCGGCAGCACGTCGACCGGCAGCGACGTGGCCGGTTCGTCGGCTGCTGAGACCAGCGCGTCGGGCTCGGAGCCGTGTGAGGGATCTCTGTCACTTGCAAGCAGTGCCAGCCAGCCGACGGACGGCTCGACGACTCAGAACCAGGGTAGTGCTGCCACTACACCAACTAGCGAGGCTGGTAGTGAAGCTACTACTCCGATCAGCGAGACTGGTAGCGAGGCTACTACTCCTACTAGCGCGGCTGGAAGCGACGCCACCACGCCGACGAGTTCGACCGGCAGCGACTCGACCAGTCCGACCCAGACAGAAGCTTCGGCTGCCACTGAGAGCAGCGGTTCGGCTACCTTCCCTAGCACAGGCACAAGCTGCAAGCGTCGTCTTCGCCGCAACTAGATGTTGACCGTGATCGATGTGAGCCAGCATCGACTTGTTATTTGAGCATTGATGTAGTGTTGTCAATAGAGTCGTGTATTCAATCTATTGGGGTCAAGTACTTCTGTATCTTTTTGCGCTTCGGGCAAATATCAACAGCAATGATATGGAGTGGACTGACGCTCATCAGTTCAACCGCTGACCTTCGTGCAGTTCCATTACTCCACTTGTCCTTCCATTTGGTGTCAAGTCCGACAAGAACCCAGCAACTTGCGGTGTTCATTTGTGCCAGCTGCGGAGACCTTGCTGGTCTTGGAACGCCTACATCCAGACTGTTCCACGATGTCATTTGCTGAGACTTTCGTGCGAAGACTCTGGAGCAGATGCCACACATATTTTGGTGGATCGTTCGGCTCAGATGCAAATGCAGCACCATGGGGTGAACTTCATTCCACTCAGAACCACCTTGTCGACATACGGTAGTTGCCATGCGGATCGAACAGCAAAATTATGCAAGTGGACACCTGCAGACTCGGAAGACTCCAATTCATACCTTCACGTAGCAGTACACCCACTCTCTGCCGAACTATCACCTTCGACCTGCATAACGCGGTAATGCCATCTCTCTAGTTTGCATGACCGACGTTCATTATTCAATTACGCCGACAACAACAACCATCTTCATATATATCGATCACGATGCTGTCTTGGAAGGCTCTCTCGTTGGTCGTTGCTGCTGCAGTAGCCATGAACAGCGTGACAGGTTTGGAGCAAGGAAACCCTGCCGACGTTCCGCAGATCGACATCACCCCGAAAGATTCACCTGTTCAGTCTCAGTCTCTGGTTCCTGCTTGGACTACCGCGACACCGACTGCTTCGACCGGTGGTTCGTACTCCTACGACAGCACGGTTTCTTCCGTTGCGGGCTCCTCCGCCATTGACGAGGGCAGCGATTCAAAACCAAAGGGCAAGGGAGCGTTCACTATCCCTCCTTCCACCGGATCTGGCAGTGCGTTTAACCCCGAGCGTCCTCTTCCGTCTTCTTCGGGATCCAGCAGTTTGGTGAGTGGTAGTGGAATTGAAGGCAGTGGATCCGCTCCGATCGGTGGGGGCGATCTTCCCAGTTTGAGCAACACTGGAAGCAACCCCGCAAGCTCAAAGGATGAAGGAGGAGACTACACGACGAGTAGCACTGGAAGTGATGTTGACGGTTCCAGTGCTATCGACGAAGGCAGCGACTCGGTTCCCAAGGACAAGGGTGCCTTCACGATTCCGCCTTCAACAGGAACCGGCAGCATTCCTGGTATTTCGACCGGTAGTCAAAGTGAGGGTTCGACTGGCCTGGATGAAGGCAGCAGCGGCAAGAACGAGTTCACTATTCCTCCTTCCAACGGATCAAGCAGTGAGGTTGCCGGTTCGAGTTCCATTGATCAGAGTAGTGGATCCGCACCGACAGGTAAGGGAGACGGCATTCCGCGCAGCGGTGGAGGCAGCGAGACCCAAGGGTCCACTAGTCTGGACGAAAGCAACACCTCTGCCTCAGCTCCGTGTGACGACAAGTTCTCACTTGCAGGCAGTTCTGCGACTGGCAGCCAAGTTGCGGGCTCCTCCGACATCAGTGAAAGCAGCGCTTCGGGATCGTCTCCATATGACGAGACCATTAAGCTTCCCAGTGGCTCTACCAGCCAAGACGGGTCTACCGGTCTTGACGAAGGAAGTCTCCCGACTAGTGAGACTGGCAGCCAAGTTGCAAGCTCATCAAATGTTGATCAAGGCAGCGATGCCAACAGCCCAAACCAGTCCGACACCTCGGTTGGCAACGAAAGTAGCCGTTCCAGTGGTGCACCTGCGTATGACCAGAACCAAACGACTGACAGTAAAGTGGCGGGCTCCTCTGCATCCGAGCCGACATTCCCGAGCAAGAACACGAGCTGCAAGCGCCGTCTTCGTCACTAAGTACTCAATTCTTATGTCAATACCTTTTGTGTAGTTTGTTAGAATAGTGTAACTTCAATCCTGTTTTCCTCAAATTTATTTGAATTTTCATCGGATCGTCCAGATTTCATTGGCCAATTTGTATCGTCTCCTTCCCGCGTAAATTTTTGGCGGCAAAAAGTGAATGGCCACGTACTATTTAAAAGTATTCATCTGATCAATGATGGACGTGGCAGTTCGAGAGATCCGATGGCTCAAGCGGCTTATGGAGGAATTAGGCGACGACAGAGAAGCAATGGACAACCAGAAGGACACCACAACAGACACAACAACAGAAGCGGAGGAAGATGACAGCGAACTCGATCGACTGCTGCGGCACGCGATGCTCCTTGTTCGTGGAAAACCCAGCAAAACCATGTCAAGAGTAGGAGAAGTGGAGGAACCAGCGGATGAAGAGGAAGATGAAGAGCTAGACGAACTGTTACAGCGAGCGGCGACGCGGCTGCGTCAGAGGTTAACGCAGCAATCGGAGCAGGAGGAAGACCAAGAGCTTGACAGGCTGCTTCGAAGAGCGATGACGCTGTTTACGGAACGTCGGAAGCGACTGGTAACTGGACAGAATGAATGGGATGCCAAGGGAGTGACATTGAGTAAAGCTACAACAGGATCAACGTCACCGGGGATTACAGATGATGAAGATGACGACGACGATGAACTGGATAGTCTACTGCGTCGAGCCATGTGGTTGTTGAGACGGCGGTTGAGAGAACCATCTAGTGTTCAAGAGCCTAATCCTCCCACGCAAACGTTGCCTGTACCGGAAGTAAGTCCACTGGAAGGGAGGAAAGTGTTGCGGCAGCAGCTAACGGAGAACCTGAAACGACCACGTGATGGGGAAGTCTCGACGGAGAGGAAGAACAAGCGTGCACGCTGTCTCAGTGAGCTTCAGGAGGATTCTGACGTCGACATACCTACTGAAGCACAAACGAATGAATCATCCAGCCTTTTGGCCACTACACGCAGACATTCAATTGAAGCGATGGAGATCATACCCACGACGGAAACGTCCCATGACCGACCATCACACATTCGACAGAATGCGTCACAAGGCGTTACAGTGAACAGCGCATCGAATTTCCCTCAGACAATTGCACTTAAGGGCGATGACGAACTCAAGATACTTCGAGCAAGCAATACGAAACTCATGGAGGAGAACGCGGATTTGAAACAAAAGCTTCAGCAGCAGAAAATCGACAGCAGCAGCGATGCAAGAATGGTCATACTACTACAAGAACAAGTGCAACGTCTGCAGCAACGAGAACTCGAACTCATGCGAGCATTATCTCGTAGTGCATGTTGAAGTTGCACATTATTTTTATCGAGTTCTTATTGGCTAAAATTACGAATACATCCATTGGCTCAACCGAGATTAGCGCGTTATTTTTAGCGCCAACTCTAAACTTTATCATTCCTCTATTTAAGTCATGGAGACCAAGCCCAAGGCGAAGAAGGCCAAGCGCCGCAATAGACTCAAGCAGCCGCTGACCAAGGACATGCCGCGCGTGCTATCGGAGCTGCTGAAGGAGCCCAAGGTGGCGCTGCTGCATCGCGTGGTGAAGCACGTGGGGCCCAAAGTGTCGTGGCAGTTGCTGCGGGAGACGCTGCGACTGGAGAAAGATGGCGGACAGCAAGTTAACGCACTGGCCAGTGGCAAACCAGAGCTTTTCTTCGTGGTAGACGAACTCTCGCACGAGTACAAGCCGCGACGGCGCACGTCGGGCGGCGTTTTCTTCTCGCTCTTGAAGGATAAAGTGCCAAAAGACGTGTATCGCTCTATTTACGAGGTGGAAGACCGCAAGAAGAAAGATGCCAAGAAACGAGCACGGCATCGTCAAAGACAAAAGATGGACAACACACTGGCGAAGCTCGGCTTTGACGACTTGACGCTCACACCTGGAGCTAGTGGCGATGAGTCAGCTCCCGTAGCTCCTGCTGTGACGACAGAGATGCAGATGAGCTGAGGATTTCTTGCAGACTTTAAAGACATCAACAGCTTCCATGAACGGGAATGGCCTATTTGGAGTTGGAATTATTTGGGTGGATTCCAGCCTGGTAACTAATCGCTTCCATTCGACAGCACTAAGCTTCAGCTCATGCATCTAAACAACTTGATCGCTTGTCAACACCGACAGAAGATCACTCCGAACGCACTTTCAGTCACGTCGACGATTTTGCAGAAGTATCATTTCGGTTTGTACTACAGACTCTAGATTTGGTTGGTAAACAGCAATGCTGCCTAGCTTTCGACGACAAACCTTCTGCGATTTGTTGTAGTGTTGACTGCGAGTCTTATCTCTACAAGTGAAAGTACTAGTATTGATTAAGTGCTATTGCCTTGACAGGGAATTGAAGCCGAAATACAACTAAACCAAGTAGAAATATTTTGGCAATGACGTTTGTTGTGTTGATTTTACTGAAGGTAAAATCTCGAGTTCCAGTTCAGTATAGGCAACCTCCGAAGGCTTGGCCAAGGTTACGACCTCCTCTCGACGTAATGTATCAATGCTAAATACTGTCATTTCATTGTGAAAGATGGAACGTAGAACACTGCACGAGCGAAGGTTCACTTCATATACGTCAGATGCACGAACTGGAGCAGATACCACCTTGCATTTGAGCAATTTCGCCCGTGTAGACGTCGAGGTGGTCATATCCATCACATCTGTAAAATCAACGCGCCAATTCTCTCCTCTTTTCAATCGCCATTTAGCTACAATTGTTGTGTTAGCTAACTTCTATCCGCAAGTGGAATTTCGTGTAACTCATCAGCTAATTATTGATTCTGGAATCCCTACGAGAGATCCACAACAGGATGGACCAAACTAAGGTAACGAATAAACTTGCAGTAGACAAGTCCAGCTACAGCAAAGCCCACTGTACGATCCGCTGCTTGCAGTTGTCCATCTCGTCCAGACGACGTCATCTGAGGATGACCGGCGAGGCGAATCGGAACGAGTGACAATGGCGAGTCGACTGGGCTTTGAAGAACCAAGACTGAAGCTAGCTGTCATCGGGCTGAGGCAAGTGCGCATCGGCTGACGGGCTCATCACCACCAAGTATAGCGATCTGGCGCAATTGCTGCAATGAGCTAACTAGCCTAAGACGCTAACGAAATCTTCTTCTGCCGCAAGAGATGCTTGATACATCGACGACGCTACATTTAATTCGAGTTGTTAAACATTGGCGCCACAACATTGTTAAACGCCCCCAAAGACCACGGAAATGAACGCTTTGAGCAGGATGCAAACGCGTTCGACCGAGACGAGGCAACGTTCAAGCAATTGATCCCATGGCGTTCGAGCGTCGAGACAACGAACGTGAACTGGTGCAAGAATCGTTCAGGTTGAAGCTGATGACTTGGTATTACTAAGCCATACTAAGAAGCTATCAAGTTGTAATCTCTGTGGCCACATTCCAAATTCCGACTCAGGAGGCTGCGCTGCTTGATTCAAGCCTTGAACGATATGTACACTTCACTTTGCTAGGATTTTACGAAGAGGGTGGAACACAGTGTTAGTCTCAACGTGCCACGCTTGCCAGCACTCCTGTGACACAGTCTGAAATAATGGTTCACGGTATGTGCTTATGGCGTACTTGCCTTAGCGACTTCGTGTGCTTCGCTTAGTATTTTCCTTGATTTGCGTCGTCCATTGGCGACCACTGGTTGCCGCGGCATATAGTCTTGTCGAAAACGCCAAGCTGGTGTGAGCTCGTGGTAGAGTACACGTTCTTGTCGTGTTTGACTATTGAGGCCTCGAAGGTAGTCTTAGTGAAACTTGTGATATTTAGAGAGCGACTTTGCTCTCATTGCTTTCGCAGCCTTTTCGTCTATTACTAAGGATGAACTACTGCATTCTGGTGATACAGAGGCTTTACAATGTTGATAACTCGACTGTTTAATCGCGATTGCCATCATTGACAGGAGTCGCGAGCAACACGAGAAACGCAATGTATTTAACAACCTGCACGTTGAAGTGGGCCGTGAGCAAACGCCATGCGACTCGTTGCGGCGTTCTTTCGAGCACCTGTCTCGCCCCTGAAGCAGAATCCACTTCTGAAGCGAAAACAAACGAGACCAAGGCAACATTTGGCCTCGTGTTGTCGCCCAGCAGGACCCCACAAGTTTGTGTAATCGAATTAGCAGGCTGTAAAGATACGCGCGACCTTTGGTTGAATTTATCGTCTTGGTTTTTGTATGCCAAAACCGGTAATACCGTCGACAGCGACGAGTCACCGAGGTAGGTGTGAGGAAGACGGGCGGTTGAAGCACGCCAAGCAGCCAGTGTACCGTCCGTACCGTCGAAACGGTGGCAGTAGCCACCTGTACCGTCGAAACGCTGGCAAGCACTGCTGCACCGGCAGATTGATGCAGGGCGTGCTCCATGCGGCTGTTGTCTTTGGCCTGCTGCTATTAGACCAGGGGTTTTATCGGCTGGGGTTCCCAGTTTAATGTAGGCCGCTAATTCCAGAAGTTGAACTTGAGCGAAGTAACCAGTCGGTATACTGAGCCCCAGTCGCTGTTCCGGTTCCCCTCCTTTTTCTCTCTCTTACGTTCACTATAGTAGGTCCCATTCGGACGTGAACCGAGCGAGTCGTCCTCGTCGCTCACACTCTGATTTGCTTCGTGTAGCCCAAGCGTACTTAAGAGGATGCTGGACTTAATGCAGGCTCTACACCCGACGGAGCTCAGTCTCATGCTCAGCGACGAGGAGCTTGGGAATTTAGATTTAGAACAGCTAGATCAAGAACCTCCAATGCCCATCCTTCCATCCGAAGACGAAGTGTGTAGTCCAGATCAAGAACAGGACGAACTAGATTCACTCTGGAACGCCGCACTAAACGAACCTGACGACGTAGGCGACGATTTAGTGAGTGGCGAGCTCTCTGAAAGCGGCCCAGACGAGGTCATGACGATGATGATGGCTCCAGAAGCCTCCATGCACGCAGACGCCTTGTTCCCGAGCTCTGCCGTGGCGCCTCTACCCCCTCTGGGGCTACGAGGCGCCGAGAAGAAGCGACGTGGACGCAAACCATCCACGAAAGCCAAAGACAAGAAGCCAAAGCGTCCACCTCCGTCGGAAGCCAAGGCGAGATTACGCAGCTATGAACGACGCAGTCGACACAAACGAGAGGTGAGTGACACGTGACTTGATGCGTTGTGCCCCTTGCTGACGTCTCTTGCTCTGGACATTGCGTAGCACACGATGATGACGATGAAGGAGACGGTGGCGGCCATGGAGAGCCGCATTCGAGAGCTCTGTGAAGGCACGAAAGCTCAAAGTCCCATGCGACACAAAATCTCGGAGCTCACAATGGAAGCCACGCACCTCACTAACCATAATTACAGCCTCCGGAAGGCTCTGGATGATCACAGATTCTTTCACTCGATGCTACAGCTCGAGTATGATCATGTACGTGGATTTAGTAGCAATTTTAGAATCTGGACAGGTTCTAATTTAGGATTTATACAGAGAGAGACGACGGCGGATGCGACTGCTGAGGAGCTATTTGATCTCCATACGCCACGTTCGTGGCGTCCCATGGAGGAAGCCACGTGTTTACGCATCATGCGTGACTCGTTCTTGGAAATTGAAGCGTTCTCTAATAGTGAAGACTTTGTCACGAGTGGATTGGAGATTTGTGGCTGGAGAGAGAAGCGCAAACTCGTGGGCAATAATGTCAACTTCATGTTCCACAAGAAGTTCGCCAAGGACTGCAGTGAAGATCTGGCTGCACGCAGCTGGGAGATGCGTGCTGTGCAGGATCAAGTGACGCGCTACTTTGGCCACAGTCTGGAAGTGAAGGTGGAAGTGTTGCAGCGCTTTGAGAATGACGTAGTGGTGGTGCGTCGTAAGATCAAACACACAGTGGACGGATGGGTGCACCACACCATCTACCTACTCTTCCGCACCAAGACTCCGGACGGACACCTCGTGTGCATTCGGGATATGAACCCAGAAGATGCTGATGACCTGCACCTCATGTCGAGCTCGGCCACACCACCATCGCAGTGTGTGATTTGGTCCAAGGCTTTTATCTGGTGGAAATTCACCACGTTGCCGGAAGTGGAGGGTCAGCGGACTCGAGGCTTTGAGGTAGAGTATGGAGGTTCACTGGGCTCTGCTACTCAAGCCGATGCTGCCTTCTGGATGCGTGAGGTGCTTGTACTGGCGTTGCGGTGGGAGAACCTCGTGGTTGGACCGCTGATCACTCTGGGGTAAGAGTTCAGAGCGTCGTGGTGGGTGGGACAGGTGCAGATGAGGAGGGCGAAGTGAGGAAACGGGAGGATTATCAGACTGGCCAACTATATCGTTCTGCTGACTAGTCCCAACTCGCGGATCCCTCCCGTTGCTGCCAGTTATTTTAATGAGTTAGTTGTCGTAGGCAGAAGTAGGCGTTTGATAATATTAGGGAGCGTGCTGTACATTGGAAAGAATTGTTACGGTTGGTTTGATTTCGTTGTCTACCAGAAATGGAGGTGTCTGCTTTTACGAAACCACGCTGGACAGCTCGCGATTCAGTTTGTCTTGGCCTCGCAGTGTTCGTGGTTATCAATGTGATCATGTGTCTCTGGGTAGCAGTAACATCCATGTCGACTGCCCGTCGCCAAGCCACCGCAGTTTTCTTCGCTTTGGAGAAGGCCCCAGAGATTCAATTCAACCTGACCATACAAACGAAAGCGAGTTCTTGGGAAAGTCTCAACGTGACAGGGCGACTGCAGCCTCGCCATTCTGAGTGCTCACACAGACTCCACTTCGATGGACACATGATAGTCACGACCTCAAACGGAAGCGAGGAATTTGTGCTAAACAACCATCGAGGATACCGTCATTTACTTGGCACAAACAGCACAAATGCAACATGTTTAACAACGCAGGACATTCCACCATTGCATACGGTAGCGGATACCGTGCATAGTGCATTTCGACCGCAGATCTACTCGGCGTTTAACATTAGTTGTAAGCCACTACAGTTCACATTCTACGACGCGCCGTTTGTGGTATGCGCGGAGGATTGGCTTCGTGCGAAACTTCATGTTCACAACGACATTCCAGTCTCAGCACAAGATACTGGTGATCAGCCGTTGTTGGTGATTCATGGCAAGCAATCGGCATTGGAGCTCAAAGTGCTGTCCAGCTTCGATGTTGCGAACGCAGACCAAGCGTTCCCCGATCTGGAGCACTGCGAATATCTAGAAGCGCCCATGACTTCAGGCGAATCGTGCTCGACAGTGTCGGTGCGCTGTCCCAATCCACACATCGAAGCTTGCAAGACGTGAAGGTTCACGAGATGACAAGATGGACAAGCGTAAGTGACGTAGGTTTTCCCGAGCTTCAAGTGTCTGCGTGATGGACAGCTCAGAATTAAACAAATCTCCTTGGAATCCCGACTGGATGCTTGTCATTGTTCAGCTCTGCCTTCTTTCAACTCCTTGGTTCCACCCGGCAGTTGAAACTTTGGTTCGACTTGCTTGGGAAGTTGCGATGGTACTCCACCTTTCGCTTTAGACTTTGCTCTGTCGACGTGCCCACACTTATCAAAATGGACAACGAAGCAGAAGCGCCGGGGCAGAAGCGAGCGGAACCCTTAAGTACAGTATCACTCGACTCGACTTACGACAATGAGAATGAAGAACCTGCTATTGAGAAACGCAGTCGACACTCTTGGGCACCGTTCGTAATACTCATGGGCTTGGTCTTGGTCGCCGTTGGGTTGGTCCTTGCGTTAGATCGTGACACCAGTAGACAAGTTGACGAACGGGATCCGATACTGGCGGTTCGCTCATCATTTACGAGTGGCCAAAGCCTCACAGCGCCTCAGAAAAAGCTCGTTGAGTGGTTGAACCAGATGAATCATGCGAGTGAGCTGCATATCGAAGGTACCAACAGTGATATGAGTTTGGTTGGTGTGCTCTTCCCTCGAAATGGTAGTGATTCGTCGCTGCCGTTTGACGCTATGGTAACCATCGATTCGGGTGAGGTATTGCTAAGTCGACAGTATGTAGCGCTGGCAAACGGAAGAGGCTCTAAGTGGGTCGTGACTTCATTAGGATACGGAGATAGTATTGTCACCAACACTTGTTTGACTGCGAATCACACATTACCTTTCGAAGAGTTTAACTCGATCGTGAACACAGCAAAGTGGTCGTCCTCTGATCGTGGCGACAAAAGGGAGGTGAACATCGTGTTCGGTGGAGATAATTATGCGGTATCAAAGGAGGAAAGCGACTACACCTACGAATCGAGTCGGTGCTGGTTGGTTGAGAGCGAAGACGAAGACTTCGAATTGCGCATCTGCCTTCCAGAGCTCATGCAGGAGTTTCCTAAGGAGGATTTTGCAGAGCTTTTCAATGCAACAAGTGGATGTCCACAACTCGGAGCGACTCGTACGAAGGTTTTGGTACCGTTGCCACTGCGTAAGTGGTATGCAAGCTACAAAGAGTAGTCAATAGCGCACATGTTGGCGAACCATGGGTAGCTCAATTTCTATTCGTTTGAGTTTGCATAATTTCGCTAGTTCTGGAGTCAAATGTAGGAACGTGAGTAAGTCATCTCCTGGAAACATTTTTATCTGTTAGATATTGCGATTTCATCATTTTCTCGCAAGGATCTGAAATAGTACCAGTAGTGCATTGACTTGTTAGTCGAAACTTGATTAAAATGTCGTTGGCACGCTTTACTATCAGAAACACTTATTTATCCTCCTTCGTGCTGACTGCAGCGTCTTTCGCGGATGTCAATCACGGTCAAATTGTGACGGAATTAGCACTCCATAGTGGAAAATTGAAGAGAGAATTCATATCTTAATTTGCTACGAGCTAAACTAACCTGGACAACCTCTTTTGTCCACTCATTTTGTCCGTGAACATCGGTGTCATTACCGACCCGTAAGCACTTCATAAAACAGTGTGATCACAGTCTGGTCTACCTAATCATCAACGGAGACTGTAAATACACTCCGTTATACAAAAGTAGAGCCATCGGTAGCTGATGACGTTGCCACGTAGACTGGATACCAACAACAGCCTGACGGGTTGTAGAATTCCCCAGTCCATTCGACCGTCGAATCGACGGACATCAGTGCTTGGAAAAATGTTGAAGATGAAAGTTTCGCTTGAGTGTCCATCTCAGTCTGACGATTCATCCTACTGATTTGAACTCCGTCTACTTTTGTCCAGCCACTCTGTCTATTAATAGCTCGAGATGTTACTAACCGAATCATAACTGACTCTTAGGTGGCTTGCACTCTAACCTACAATAGCGGACGATTTGCGTTCGTGCACTGCAGGATGCGCTCGTGCAAGAGTTTCAAGATGGAATCTATCCGGACAGCGCATCGATATCGCAACTGCGCCTCTGCAGCATATCGTTTCCACATTTCAGAACTTCCCTGTTGACAAGCAGGCATCCTTCAAATTTTGCGTAGCCATGCGCCTCAGTGCATGTCTTCTTCTCATTATCTTCGTTATACTGCTCGAAAGCAGCAGCGGTGTAGCGGTGACGCCGCTTAAGTTCCACGAAAGGCTAACAATTCCTCACTCCAAGTTTCCAGTGACAACTGCTGAAACCAACTATAAACGATTTCTAAGATCTTGTGACAAGACCGACAAGAGCGACATCACTACCAGCGAACAGAGGGCAGGAGTCGCCAATATCGTCAAAAGTTGGGCCAAAACCTCTCAATTTATCAAGTCCATGTTCAACAATCAGGAAACAAAGGCAAAAGAACTTATTCAGAGTGGCGCATCGTTTGAAACATTGTACCAGGAGAAAATCCGCCCTGAGTATGCCTACAAGGCTCTAGGATTTGGAGATGACATGGCGTATACAGCTTTCATGAAGCTTGGGATCGAGGACAAAAGAAGTTTTATCTCAAATTTGATGAAAGATGCAGAAAAGTATGCCAACTTTCAATGGTGGCAGGATTACGAAATATTCTGGTATCAGAAAATCCTGCAAAGACGATTTAGTAACAAAGCCTAATCGATGTTGACTACAAGTTATGTCTAGTTGATGATATTCCTATTTGTTCGTAGTCGAAGACTTCGTTGACTTTACGTGAGAACGGCAACAATGTAAGCGAAGGACTTTGCTCCCGAATCGACTCGACGGATAGTGATAAAACTTGTGGTGGAAAGCGCTTATAACAATTGCTCGACCGAGTGATGATATTTTAAGGCGTGTCGTTTCCATGAGATAAATAATAACAGCGTTATCTCAATGAGAAACGAAACGATATGATTTGATAAGGGATATTTTGAAGTGCATCCTGTAACGGGGTTCCATGAGGGGTACCCCTGATAGGGTACCGCCTCTAGAAGTAGATATACTTCTGTGAGTATTCGTTTTGTGGATACTCTGTTGTGGGTGGTGTGGACCACACCATTGCCACATAGGTCTGGTGGCTGAGGGCCAACCAATAGTAATTGACCTACTTTATATATATATATATATATATATGTAGAAACAAACTATAGTTAATTAGTAATTTGTATTACAGGCCAAATGACTTAATTAACTATAAATAAATCAGTCTAAAATCTACTCTAAACTGGCTATTAAGTCCCCTCAGACCAGGGACTAGTGAACTGCCGTTCACTTAGAGTTTGTATACTCTTAATAGCACGCTTCCTCAAGCAAGGTGCTCGTGTGACCCCGTCACATGCAGGGACTGCAGGTCCCCGTGGCTGAGATGAAGCCAGCCCAACCTAAGCCGTTGAGGCTTATGGTTAACCCCTATGAGGGGAAGGAGGGAGAGAACCTCCACTTCTGAGTCAGAGAAGTAGGGATCGCGAAGGACGCGGCTCTCATCTCGACCGAGCGACTTCGGGTCGCTTTCGCTCTATCCAACCTTAGAGGTCGGCGAAGGCCTGGGCGTACACGCGCGAGGCGACGTCGCCGGGTTGTTTCACAACCTGAGCTCAGCTGTGTCAACAGCTTAGAGCGACTTCCTTCCGGCGAACTATGAGTATTGCCAGCGCGCGTGCTTCTTTGCCTGTAAACAAGGGAAGCGCGAGCTGCATGAGTCCATCGAAAAGATGCGAGTACTCGCTGCATCTCTGGTAGGGAACCCCTACCTGAACACATCAAGGTGACAGTGTTCATGGATGGCCTGAAGGTGGGTCCATCCCGCACACAGTTGTTCCGCGTGCATGCGAACACTATGGAGGAGGCGATCCAGATCGCCCTCCAAGAGGAGTACAGCCACCGATAGGCTCGTACCCCTGCGTAGGTGTGGCAAGGCCACAATGCGTCGTCAGGCGCAGTGCAAGGGGCTCCAGCAGCTGGAGCTAGCACAGGGTCAGTACCTAAGGAACTGGGTACGGCCGTACAGAGCTCCATCCGTTGCTACGGTTGTGGGAAGCTCGGGCACATGCACCGTGCCTGCCCTGCGGGAGGGCAAAGGAATTTCCCTTCCAAACCTAGGGGCTCGAGGGGCCCGTGGCAGAAGCCGCGACCCAAGCGCCAGGGGAACTGGGTTCCCAGTAGGGCGTACCGGCCCTACTGGGGAAGATCTAAGTCCCCATGGTAGGAGTGCGGAAGGCGCACGCCATCGAGGCTTAGCCCCTGAGACCCTGGGTGCTCTCGAAACGAGAAAGAGCAGCGGCGGACTGCTCGTGGTACACGCAAGTGTACGGGGATACGGAGATCCCTTTAGAGTCCTGATTGACTCTGGGGCGTCGACGAACTTTGCTCGACGCCAGACGGTTGCGCGGAATAGCGACAAGTTTGCCGACGCTTTGCGAGAAAGCGAAGGCAGGGGCCAGGTCTCGGTGAGACTGGCCGATGGTACGGTGGTTAACGTACCTGGGGTCCGTATGGACCTGGCTGTAAAGTTTGAGGACTTTGACAGCACGGAGGCGTTCCTTGTCCTAGACATGGACAAGTACGACTTGATCCTGGGCATGCCGTGGCTCGAAAAGCACGAGCCCTGGATCGATTGGCGCGGCAAAGCCATTGGGGCTAGCCGGCCTGCAGTCTCCGACAGAGCTTTGGTGAGTAATGTTCCCACATCTGTTCGGGACTGGGGCGCCAGAGATGGTCGCCAAGGCGCTTACGCTCCAGAAGAAGTATTGGGAGTCACTGACTCCAACGAAGATGTTGCGATGAGCCTCGCAACCGCCGGATCGGGGAGTACTGCACGAGATTGACATCGTGCCTGGCACAAAGTACTGTGTCACGAGGCAGTGGCCTCTACCTCGCGAACAGTGCGAGGTCATCGATGCCGTCTTCGCCGAGAAGGCGAAGTCGGGCATGGTGCGGGAGTCAAAGTCCCCGCACTCGACGCCGACCTTCTGCGTTCGGAAACCGAACGGGAAGTGGCGTCTGGTTCACGCTTACAACAAGCTGAACAATGCGACGGTACCGGCACAGACGCCGATCCCTCGCAAGGATGTGTTGCTAAACAACATGTCGGGCTGTACGCTGTACAGCGCTCTGGATCTGATCGACGGGTACTACCAGATCCTAATGCGAGAGAGTGACATCCCTCTCACCGCAGCGAGAACCCCGAGTGGGATGCTCTGGGAGTGGCTAGTGATGCTACAAGGGCTATCGAATGCCCCAGCGACGTTCAATCGCTTGGTCACTCAATTTTTCAGACCATTGCGTACGTTCACACAGACGTACGTTAATGATATATCCGTCCATAGCCGTGCCGAAGATGGCGAGACGGCTATGGAGGTGCATTTGAAGCACCTCCGTCGAATGTTTGAGGTCATGAGAGCTAACAAGCTCTATGCCGACATCGACAAGTACGTCTTTGCAGCCGAAGAGATAAAGGTCCTCGGCTGCTTTTTCAGCAGGGTCGGCGTACACGCCGATCCAGGGAAGGTCAAGGCTATTGCGGCTTGATCGACCCCGAGGTCACAGAAGGACCTCAGGAAGTGGTTGGGCTTAGTCAACTACCTTCATAAGGTACAGCGCAGGGTACGCTGAACTAGCTCGACCCTTGTCGGATCTCTTAAAGAAAGATGCCGACTGGGTCTAGGAGCAACAGCACCAGGATGCTTTTGACAGCATCAAGGCGAGCTTACAGCAAGCGCCAGTCCTGGCCTTGCCGGACGAAAACAAGTCATTTAGCGTCGTCTGTGACGCTTCTGACTATGCAATAGGCTGTGCGCTGTTGCAGAAGGACGATGAAGGACACGAACGTGTCATCTCCTTCCAGTCCAGGCAGCTGAAGGCTGCCGAACGGAACTATCCCGTTCATGACAAGGAGCTACTTGCAATGAAGTACCCTCTTGTCAAGTTTAGAGTTCATCTCTTGGGCACAAGGCCCTCTGTGATCTATACTGATCACGCGTCCTTGTGGACTGCCACCAACTCGCTGCATCTGTCGCAGCGGATGGCGAGGTGGCTGTCATTCTTCGCGGAATACAACTTCCGCGTTGAATACAAGCCGGGCAAGCTGAATGTGCTTGCCGATGCATTGTCGCGTCGACCTGTCTATGAGCTAGCTCATGTCAGTCGGGTCACGACAGATCTGTACGATCGGATACGCTTGGCGTATCAAGGGAACGAGAACTACACACCACTGGTGCAGTTCTTGTCCGATGGCAAGGACGCCAAAGTCGACAGGCTTTCGCCTCGACAGCGGGCGCAGCTCCATCGTTATGAGCTGGCCGAAGGGTTACTCCATTACAGAGTAGACCCTATAGATCCTCCTCGGGTTGTCGTTCCAAACGACGAGGATCTGAAGTATGACATACTTCTAGAGGCGCATGATGCGCCGATGAGTGGCCATCTTGGCCGGGAGAAGACCTACCAAATGGTCTCTCAGATATTTTGGTGGCCCCGCATGTATAAGTGGGTGGCACACTATGTCAAGACATGTGAAACATGTCAGAGGGTGAAGCCTTCGGGCCACGCCTCGGCTCCACTGCAGAGCCTACCAGTACCAGCGGACTGCTGGAAGTCGATGAGTCTCGACTTCGTCTTCGGCCTGCCGGCCGATGACAAGGGAACACCGGCATATTGGTGTTTGTCTGCCGTTTGAGCAAGATGGTGCATCTTGCTCCGGTACGTGACAAGGTCACCGGGAAACAAGCTGCACAGCTGTTCCTAGATAGCGTGTTTCGCTATCACGGGCTACCAGAGACCATAGTCTCGGACAGAGACCCACGTTTCACGGGTGCGTTCTGGGACACCCTGTTCCAATTGTTGGGAACTAAGTTGACGATGTCAACTGCGGACCATCCGCAGACGGATGGTCAGACGGAGCGCGTCAACCGCGTGCTCGAAGATACTCTGCGCAGTATCTGTGCGGAAGCACCTCGGTCCTGGTCGGACCAGCTTCCTATGGTTGAGTTTGCACTCAACAATGCGGTACACGCATCAACGGGGTTTACCCCGTTCTACTTGAATGGGTTACGACACCCCCAGGTGCCGCTAACCTTGCGGGGAGGCACCGTGGCCTCCATCGTAAGTGGGGGAGAGGCTCGGAAAGCCTTTTCCTCCCAGGTCTCAGAAATAGAGCCCGAGTCTTTAAAAAGACAGTTGTCGTCGTTTATCGACAACAGGCTGACGTTGATCAGCCGGGTTAGAGATGCGATGGCATCAGCCCAAGACAGACAAAAGGAGTACTCTGACACAAAAGGAAGAGGAAATGTAAACGTGTTTGAAAGGGGTGAATTAGTCCTATTAGACACTAAAAACCTACCGCTAAAGGTGGTTAGCTCTGTAGAGAGCAACAAGTTGAAGCACCGCTTCATCGGACCCTTTGTGGTCCTGGCCAGACATGGCGCGGCGTATACCATTGACCTGCCAAAGTCAATGGTGACGCACCCGACGTTCTACGTGGGGCGTCTTAAGCGGTATCACGATCCGCTGGGCCCTCCTTCTCAGACGGAGGAAGGCTAAGGTGAGAGCCCACCTCCTCGAAACGAGGCTGAGTCCTCTGGACAACCGGAGCTGCCGGTGTCGAACCCTGTGAATGAAACGCAGGCTGGTACCCACGCGAGTCATACGAAGGGTATGACGGTACCGAGTGGGAAGAACGTGGGTAAGAACTATACCCATAAGCCGAGTGGTACGAGTACCCCTGCGGCTCATAAGAGGGCATCCGACCATGCACCTCATGGCTTAGAACGTCTAAGCCTCGACGGAGCTCCTTCAAGGCAGCAGCCGGAGCTCGGCGGTCAACGCGCCCATGGAGCTCATGAGTCTCACGACCAAGAGCATCCAAATCCTGACGAAGGACCTCAAGGGTCCCCGGCTTGCCAGCCTGAGAGGCAGCCTGACCACCAGGTCCAAGCCCAAGGGCTATCTCGATCGCATAAACGCGATCCCGAAGCTGACGGACCTCGTCGCTTAATAGGGACCCCACAGAGTCCCGACCCGAAGTTGAGGGTCCAGAAGGATACGGCTGAGAAGGAGCCTCGTATTCAAACGCGTGCGAGAGCTCCTCCTGCCCTCCTTGATCGGAACGGCGAGCTCCAATACCATGTGGAGTGGGTCGTCCAAGAGCGGCTGCGCTTTGAGAAGCGCCAGCTACTTGTGAAGTGGCGGGGTTACCCCTCGTCACAGAACTCGTGGGAGCCGGAAGACCGGCTCCGGGTTGACTGCCCGAAGGCTGTTGAGATTTGGGATCTACAACAGCCGGGGCGTAAGTAGTCCGCGGCTTCTTAGCCGCCTTACTGTGTACGGTCCCTGGGTTGACGGAACCGTACCCGCGCTCATCATGAGCGCTGGACTTAGACTGCTGTCTAAGTCCCTCCATGACGGAGTGGAGTTGCCGCTTAGCGATTAAGTGGACAAACTCAATACGAAGATCTCGCTGGTCCAATACATAGGACAGCAGGCGATCTTCCCGGAGTTCTTTTAACTTCTGAACTGTAACGCTCTTTAAGGAGACCCATCTCCAAAACAGGTATTCTGCCTGAGATTGGGTTGTGGTGTTCTCGGGCTGTACCCAAAGGTATCCCCACGCGGAGAAGAGCCCCCACAACCTTCCGGTTTCTTCCGGAGACTGGTGAATCCCTTGAGTGGAATTCAATGTGTTGCTAATATCACACGCCGAGCGGTCTTGACGTCGTTGATAAAGAGTGGCTCATTCTGAAGCATGACATACTCATAGGCGAGACGCACGCCCGTGGTTGAAGTCACGAGGAACCTTGAGCTTCTCCGAGAACATTGGAGAAGCAGTCTCCTCGTTCGGTGGCTAATATCGACGAGGATATACCAGAGTAGAAGGCACAGCGGGAGTTTCCTCTGAGGCGCCTTGGCACAGAGCAGCTTGATAGAACTCCTGCTGCTCGCCGAGATCGTTAGAGATCTCTCGGGGATCCGATACAACCCCTTCCTCCTCCCCAGATTCGGAGTCCCAGAACATGCCGTGGTTACTCGTGGGTAGAGAAGACTAATGAAGAGGGGGACTTGGGGCTGCGAGGTACTTGGCAGCAGTTCCATCCTAAGCCTGGTTTTGATATGCTGCTTTCGCAGCTTGGCTCGATCTTGACCTTCCTCCAAGGTCAGGTTGTTAGCAGGTTGGCTCGCGGGAGTAGCCTCTTCCTCTGATGACTTGGAGTCATCTGCAGTAGTATCCGAAGTTGAATGAGCACCCTTGGGAGGCGTGGAATTCTTCCCGGATCCCGTGGTGTCTCCATCGGGCTCCGGCTCAGTGATCATGGGAATATTGAATTCCGGGTAGTCAGCGCCAGGGCTGTGTTCCCGATAACCAAACGGGGGGTTTGGTGGGCCGTCAGGCCAGTGCGGCTACGTCATGAGCTCTTTCCCTGAGCTGCTGCAACAGCTGAAGGTTTACTAGTCGCCTTGGAATTCGTCTTGCAAGGTTCCCCCCGTACTCAGGAAGAGGCTCCGTGTGGATTCTGGACGGTGCCAAGATTCATTGCCACCCGGACATCGTCTACTACTTGCGGTCGCTTGGGATTATTCCCATCTTCCTTCCTGCATACTGCCCATTCTACAATCCCATCAAGTACCTCTTTGGTTTGATCAAGAAAGCATTCAAGCGGCAATACGTCGAGCGCTCCAAGCAAAAACTAGCCGTTCTCTCATTGCAAATGTGCTCCAGCAGTTCCAAGATTTCGACATGGCCAATATCTTTGAACACTGTGAGCGGGTGTAACTGGTGAGTTTGATCCTACGTCGGCCCTTGGCGGTGCGTACGTGAGTACATCGCAAGCTGAATAATTTGTTGTGGACGCTTTGTTGGAGTATTCAGAGCGAGGTGATTATTATGATGACAACGAGGACTGAGTTATTATGGTTAAGCTTAGCTTACGAGATTATTGACAATCAAGAACCAGTTGTGTTATGCATGGTTGATGTCCTCCTGATTCGGAATGGCGGTCAATGCGGACGTGACCTATGTACTATCTGGTGGTATCACCAAATCCTCACCCATCGCCTCGATAACGTCCAAATGATTCTCCAGCATGTGATTCATGGACACGATGGAAGTCTGCAGCACTTGCACCGTCTCCTCGCAGTGTTTGATCTTTGTCTGCATACCTTGAACAAAAATTTTATCATCTTTTCGCTGCGCTGCACACGCTGTAAGTGTTGACCACTTGCGTTTGACGCAGACATGAACTGAGTCACTAGGTTTGGCGGCGGTCCCTTGGCGATTTCTCGCTCGTGCTGATATCTTGGTTTCTTAAGGATGTATGAAGCCCACAGACGCCATGACATATCCTGCGCAGTGAACGTGGTGCACCATTTCTCCTTCAATGAGCTGATCATGAGTTGGTGGAGTTCTCCAAACCGCCCCGACGAGGACAATCGCTGATCAATAGCGTTCTTTAATCGTACATCAATTGAGAGAATGATAAACGGATCATGCGAAGAAACCGCCTCTCGTAGCAGTTCAAGACGTCGTCTTCGCCTCTGGTACGACGAAGAACTAGGATTGCGGGTTCGTGCTGCTCCGTCTTGGTTGGGTACGTTACCATCGAGCGAAACGCGTCGAGGGGAGCTGCGCCGGACAGGGGTTGAAACACTCATTGCTAGAAGCGCAGACGAACACCACCTCTGATTGATCAAAAGCCGGGTTGAATCGATTCACAAAACTCCAATAATCCATCCCAAATTTGGGCGAAAACGACAATACTACCACCACATCCTGGTCGATGTTTGCATTAAAAAAGACATTGATGTTTGACCCACCACCAACCATCAAGTCCCTGGGTATGTCACGATCAACCTGCTGGGCAAGTTTTGTTCCTTCGCTTTCATACAGTTATACTTGCTTTGCCGCATTCTTAGCTATCATCAAGTCGCGATCATCGTCAACAGGTCCAGCAACGTAATGGAGCCTATCTGCGACTTGAAGGCGCTTGGTGTTGAGCTTACGATTCACGTCCATGATAGATCGTCGATCCTCGATCCTCGCCATCCCGCCGCCACAACAACACACCAGGTCCAGTGGATGCTGCACGAATGTTACTTATTGTTAGGTCGTACGAAGGTTGTTAGTGTCCGGGCGGGTCAACATTTAATCTATTTGTGATAAAAATGAGGACAGGTTTTCGATTTCACGACTGTTTGTGACTGTTTGTGACTGTAATAGAGAGTGAAGTTTCGTTAAATTACGATATGTACTTACCTATGTATTCATACAAGTTTCCCAATGGTCTGCAATCCCACCTAAAACTCTGAATAATAAATATCCAGAGAACAGGATTACCTCAGAGGATAGAAGTTGTCGAGGGAATCAGAGATTCTGGAGATGGTATATCAAATCGTGTTGTGCAGCGCTTTAGCAACGAGTTACGATGGAAGGCTATCGGGATTCAGATTCGGTCTGGTCTTTTATACCGAAACCTTGTACAGTGTTGATATCAATTGTGGAACAACTCGAAATTCGCAGTTCGAAGAACTGGCTATTTTTGGATGTCATCGAACGACATTCCCGCTACATTTACTAATGCTCCGCCATTGGATGTCATGGAACGACATTCAAGCTACACTCACGCCTCACCGCGCGTTCTGGATGGTTTGTGATTGAAGAATTTACGAGAATCTTTAGTGTTATGTTCTCTACTGTAAAATTCGTAGAGACGAATATTAGATTGCTGATGGTTTGACGGAGTCTGTTGGTTGCATTTCAAACACACCGAGGGTTGCACGGTGTGTGCTATGGATAATGCGGCTACACATGAAGTTCATATGTCCAGTATTGGCAATCATCACGTTGCAACGCATTCTAACGTGAAGCGAAGTCGCTTTCTTTTTACCAACGCATGGGGACCGCTGCTTCGTAAAAACTTGTTGAGAGGGCGGATTCATGACCGAATGCAAGGGTAACCTATTATAGTCATTAAGGATGACCAGATCCCGATCCACAAGCAACTAGCTCATTTAACAATGAAATGAACCAGGGTAAGTATGCACGGTAGACTCTCTGGCAAGCGTCGTGGCGGTCATCAAGACTTAAACTGACAATAATACGCTCTGTAACGCGGATATGAAGACAGCAGACTGTTTTTTAATGAACATACTCACGAATACCTTCATCATCGCAGGTGCTAATTGGTGGTTGAATCGCGTGATCTTCACCGTGCAGCTTCTTGGCCTGTTCACTTATTACGTATGTAATTGCATCTTTGTTATAGATGTTAAAAATTGCATTATCTACCGATACTAATACATTCTTTGGAACAGACGCCAGTCTTCGAACTGCGAATCCCTACCCGGGTCCCCAATAATAGTAATCTACAAAATTCGTGCAAAATCGTAGAGGTCCGAATTGTAGTTAAAAATGAGCAAAATGAGGAAGACTTCGTGTGCATATAATAATATACTTACACAAACGACGGACATTAATTATCAGGAAGG
The DNA here is from genome assembly GCA_008079305.1 of Phytophthora palmivora. Classification (NCBI taxonomy): domain Eukaryota; phylum Oomycota; class Peronosporomycetes; order Peronosporales; family Peronosporaceae; genus Phytophthora; species Phytophthora palmivora. The sequence continues at coordinate 92,840 of VOQZ01000272.1, read as the reverse complement.
ATTTAAATGCCCAAATAGATCCACGTCGACCGCTCTAGGTCGTACGAGTCGTAGTAATCAGAACAAGACGCGGCAACCCTGCTCGGCGACACGACTGAAGTCGTCACCAACCTTGCCCTCGACGTATGTCCCCCTCGTACCCCAACGCAAATCCCGACAAGAACATGGTGAGTGTTTGTCTTGCGGTTAAAGATCACCATGGCCTCGTCCGCCACACTCTTCTGGTCCTGCAGCATCTTCTTTGACATGCACACACGAGTGCTATGCGACTGTGATTGAGCAGTTTATTGCGGTGATCCTCGCGACGCAGCAGCTAGAGCTCACAGACAAAATCCTTGAGCAAATGTACGTGACATCCGCTGGAGAAGAGTAATAAATATCTCGGTTTTTGAAGACGACTTACTTTAAAAGTAAGTCGCCCAAAATGATCAGAAAACTGTCGGAAATATGAAGCGGACTTTTTTGCAAGGTCAAATAAATGAAGTCACGATGAAATTCGTAAATATCACCATCTGTTCGTAAGCCCAGCTGCTGTCCTATGACACATATATTGCACATATGTTGAAGTTTCCTCGCTATCTTCAATGATTTACTCTACAATCTTCGTAATTCTCTGAGTGGTGTGTACTCGTAAGTGTGCAGACATTCAATGTTTTCGCGCGAAAACTTTTATGAAAGGACGATATTCGATAGTTTGTATTTTGTCTCATGAGATTTTGAGTCGAAACTCATATACCCTACGATGTAGATTCAGAACATTATACAAGGTAAAGGATGGTTTCAAAGCCTTTACGATATGTAAAATACTGTAGGAATGGCAGGAAGCGATTTGAAGAATTTTTTACGTATATCCACTAAATGGATTCCACTTGGAGGTCCCAGCAACAAGTACATTTATTACAGTAATACAAGGTTGCGTTTTCTTGACTTCTCCAAAATATCCTCTTTCGAGGATCTTTTGTGTATACATTCTTGACTAATTCGGCACATGTAATATGCAACTTGGTTGTGGGTTGCACTACGGTACACCAATTATTTGTTTGACCAGCCTTATTTTGTAGCTAGGCAACTGCAATTAACGGTACTTATCATGGGATTTGTTGGATCTGTCAGTGATCTGGACTGTATATCGCTGCATGCACAAGTGATGGTCACTGTGATCCCACGTAGCTATCTTCTCAAAACTCACTTCGCAATTTGCTCCCAGTAGCGCAAGCCCCTCAACAAAAGCGCTAACATTTTACCAAGATCACAATGCGAGTGCATCACATTGTTGCATCTGCTATAGTCTTCATGCTCGTGTCTATTGGTGACGTATCGGCCACGACGGGTGTTGAGCAGATCCAGCACTCCAGAACGACAACGAATGGTATCACTTCAGCGAGTGAAATTTACCCAGCGATGAGTAACCGATTCCTCAGACAACGCAAAACCGACGAAGACGACGAAGAGAGAAGCAACAACGAAGCGATTGCCGCACAATTTAAAGGCTTATTGCCGACGATTCGGTCAGTGTCTAACATGCAGTTGGGGGCGGCGGTTCTTACTATGCAGCAGATGCGGCTTCCTCAAGACAAAATTAAGGCTATTTTCACGTTGCTGAAGATGTCGCCAAAAGCGCGGAAGGAGATCCTAATGCTGATACAGTAAAGCGATAGCCAAATCGCATTTGGAGTCGAACTGGCTGTTCGAAACGAAGTGATGGTTTATTTCGTGTGTTCTTGTAAACTTCTGACTCTTAGTCCACGTCATTGTCATGTAGATTATGAACCTAATTACGGTATGCAAAAGGCTACGTGGAAGAGCTCCAGTGAAATATTAACCGTAGCATGAATATTTTCTGCAACGTGCTAGGGAGAGCATTATTACCAACGCTGCTACCGCTGTTGGAAATAAACGCACATTTCCAAACAATCCGCGAGAGCTCCATCCCGTGTTTGTTCGGTTGTAGGATATGCAAAGATTCCCAATTACGAAGTCCGGGCTCTTCGGTACTGCTGTCCCCGCGAAGCTGTATTATGCACAAAACGAGTCAAAGAGCTAATGATGTGCTTGTTCCACCAGCTCAGTACCCAAGTACTATGGGTAGAAATGGTCGATTGTTTGCTGTATATCGTTGTAGTCGATGATATGATTTTGGACTTCTAGTTGTGGAAGGAGGCATAGGATGACACAGTTTTCTTCTTCACCTTTCGACCGCGGCCTCTTGGTAGACGAGGTCGTCCTTATTGGTCTTCGTCGCTGTACGGGAGCCATACGATGGCAAAATGAACTGCGGGAAGTTTGGTGGACAGGTCTTTCCCGTTACGCCGTTGATTGGCTGAATGGGTGGTGGATGTCATTAAGGCATTGCCATAACATATAGAAGGTCAACCATGTAAGGTACTGTACATGTTGTAACTCAGTATACTGTAAAACTACGCTTTTAATAGTACCTACCCCAGAAAATTTTAACTTTTTAGTTAGAATCTGGGTGGGAACTCCCTCCCTTTAATTGTTCCCCACCTCTAATTCAATGAATCTGAATTGTCAGATCCCCAGAGACGCAAGCAAGGGCGCTCGACATGAACTCGCAGTTTGCTTCGATCTCCCTCAATGTCAATTTGAGTCGTGGTGATGAACGCAAGTTCGCTGGGGAAGGGAAACTAAGGAACTAGATTCGTCGAGCATCAGTACTATCACTAAAAACCACAAGCTTTACAAGAAGACGGGTCGCAAGTGGAAGGAACAAAGCGGATGCTGCAGTTTGTCAATAGCGGAAGTTATCGCCTTCCTGGCGGAGAATGTTTCGCTGTTTCCGACGAGATCGAGTTCACGTTGCTAGAAATGTTCGAGGAACGGTGTAGTTTGCGGAATCGCTATATGAACATCGTGCATCTGCATCTACCAATGACGATGTACTTGTGGAAGCTAAATATAGCTGTGACTGAGGGTGGCAAGGCGTTCATCGACATCATCGGAGAGGCTGATCTCTAAGCATGCAGGTTACTATCCTTCATAACTCACCTTGAAAAGTACCCCGTACCTTTTTAAAGGTACGGGGTACTTATTATTAAAATAATAGCCCACCTAAAATATTACCCCATCCGAGCAGTCGTACGAGTGCAAATGACCAGGAGAGGACAATCGGTAGTTATGTAGAGTGGCACTCTCGCGGAATTCACTGTGGTGTAGACCCCGCCTCTCTAGACTCGAATCCTGCGGTGGTCACACTCAACAGTGTTTGACTCTTTTCGAGTTTCTCTATCGTCCTCACTAACAGTACCCCATTAGGCATAATTACAGATTTTACAGTACTTCGAAATTCATTACGGTTAAAATGGCCTAACCACCAATTTCAAAGCGATAAACTAACCTGGGCTATCTACCGACACGATCTTTTCATTCTGGTATCAAACCCAACACAAACAATATTCAAATATCCACTAAAAATATCTACCAGCTTCAGGAAGTGTCTCCAGCCAGTGCAACAGGTGAAAATGGTTGTGTTCCCGTGCTTCGTCAACGACAGCCTCAAATCCGAACTGCCTCCGGTTGTGTTCGTAGAGCCACCGCAAAAGCTCCAGATCTCCTCTTGTTGCCGCATCCACCGACTTCGGCAACCGAGAGCGCAGACGGTTGTGCTTTCTCAAAAATTGTAGAACAGCAACTGAGCGTGATTCTCCAGCCATTGCTGTGCAGTATTCGCTGCGATTATTATAGAGAAACTGTACAACCTCGACATGGCCGTTGCGTGCAGCATCATCCATGGCTGCAGTCGTGCAACCTTCCTTGCGGTTCTGGTGCAGAAATTTTACTGTATCCAAATAGCCATTTCCAGCAGCACGGTCCATCGCAGCATTTGTGCACTTCGCGTTCTCTACACTTTCGTGGAACCAACGTACAATCGCCAAATATCCTCCCGCAGCAGCGTCATCCATGGCATGGGCTGTAAATCGATAGCCCTGATGGTATAACCACTGCACGAACTGCAGGTCTCCAAACCCTCCAGCTCCATCCACTCGAATACGATGACGTTGATGTGTCAAAGGTTCAAACGTTTCCTCCATCCACTCAATAATGTTTTTGTGCCCTCCTGAAGCAGCTCCACGAATAACATGTGCTCGTCGACAGTGTACCAAATATTTGTGCTGGTGCAGCCACTTCAACACGTCCAAGTGTCCATCCTTTGCAACCGCATATAACTGGTTCGTGTAAATTTCAAATCGAAAGCGTCGATTTTGCACCTCAGCTTCCGTAGATGCCCGATCATGAAGCCACTGGAGAATATGTCGCTGTCCGAAAGTTACTGCAGCCATTAACGCTGCTTGTGTCCACGACGTATATGCCACCTCCACTGTCTGCATCACATACTGCACAATGTGCAAATGGCCTCCTGCAATAGCATTCTCCAGCGACCGAAACGTTCTGATCTCGTAGTATCGGGTATCATTGAGCCATTTCACCACTCCCAAGTGTCCATTTAACGTCGCTCTTTCGAGACCACGTCTTGTGCATCGATTACCCAATACATTGTCCAAATACTGTACCACATCCATGCGGTTATGGGCCACTGCAGCGTCCATAACGTTCCATCCAAAGGCATAAGGACCCTTCATCTCGCAATACCATTGCACCAAGTCCAACCGTCCATTGGCAGCTGCATGTGCAATAGCATCTTGACTGTCCACCACCACGTCGTCGACCATTTTATTGCTAAATTCGTCATGGAGATAACGTAACATTTGCAGATTGCCACTGTAAATTGCAGCTCTTTCAGCACCGTGGAACTTCCCTTTCGGGTAATATTTGGAGCGTAGCCATCTCACACCCGCGAAAAAACCTCGACTTGCGGCGTTATTTAACGCCGTTTCGAACTGATATTGTTTGTAACTGCGTTTGAGCTCCGACGACCAATAAAGAAGCTTCTTCTTCTCACGTAACGCAGCGTGTTCTAACAGTGTTAAGGACTGCGAGTCCAGAGGCTGGTTTTGTGTGGCAATAGCGACGGATAAGACCGTGGAAATGTCGAGCAGTGACTTGAGTTGGCTGATTACGTGATCAAGCGCTTCCACTTGAGGGTATTCGCGCACGACGACATCCACGCAGAGGAACGAGGGGCGCGACGAAGGACTTGCTACCATGCTTTGACTGAGATGGATGGTGTGGTGGACATCAGAAATCCGATTTTTGGAGAAAAAGACGAATTTTGTCATTTTGCCAGAAGCAGATGTTACTTCAACATCCGTTAACCTCGGCAACTGAAACTTGTCAGATAATATGAGTTAAAATTGCTTAAAAAAACGATGGGGGCCAATTAGTGTGAGGGATTTATATCATGCATCAATATGAGGTTGGGAAGCTACGACAAGCTTCATGCCAGGCAGGACCACATTAGCAATAACTTGCTACCAGAGAAGCCGAATAACGCGGAGTCGCCACGACAGCAACAATCTCCACCACGATGTACATGTACTAATTGTAATTGCTATTGCAAATAGCTTTGCTTGAGTCCCATCCAATTGTTGATCGGGGACGCTCTGTAAAAAGATCCGCGTGTACATGTACCAGGTACTTCCGAACCGGACTTACCGTTACGCCGTCTTCCTCGTACCGATGTGTTGATCTGTTCTCCATCAACCGTCAACAATGACCGCCTGAAATTGAATAGCAAGATGCAGATTTCCCCACTCTCGTTCGATGCCTCTAGTAGTATAATATTCTGGAAACTCACATATAAGACCACCAGTCACAATAGACCGATCAGAACGCGTCTCCACACGTCGAACAAAGCGGTTCCATGGAATCAATTTGGCAGGCCGATAGTACATCATGTACAGTACATGTAGTATTCCTCGGCTCCCATATTCACAAACCCCAAACAAAAACAGCTAAAAACCGATTCCATTGGATCAGGTACAGGACGAGGAACAACACAGTGCAGAAAACAACATGAATAAAGGTTGTTGAAAACAGTTTTATCAGCTACATCATAGTATACTCTGCACCTCTCACCTCGCTTACGCAATGAAGGACTCGTACTTGGCGGGGTTCCAGTCCGGGAAGAACTTGGCCACCGACTCCTGCACCTCCTGCTCCGTGCCGGCCACGCCGCGACCCTCCTCGTTCAGCGTGGTCAAGAAGGCCGCAAAGTCGGTGTTGAACTTCTTCTTGTTCTCTTCGAAGTCGATGTGACGCACCTCGATCTTCTTGTTGAGCTTCTTCTCCACGAGGTCGCGGATCTGCAGCGGCGACAAACGCTCGGCTTCGAACGGGATCTTGGCGCCCTCCAACGCGCTCTTGGGAGCCGTGGCCAGCACATGCGCCACGAAGCGACCCACGTCCGTACGCGCGGTGATGCTGAAGGCTGTCTCGCCCTTGCCCACCACGTTCATGTAACCCTCGTCGTAGTGGTAGTCGAGGAAGAAGTGCAGGAACTCGGCGAAGAGACCCGTGTAGAAGATGGTGAAGGGGATCTGGTGCTGCGTGAGCAGGTCCTGCACCTCCTTCTTGGTCACATTCGGACCCTCCGTCACACGCACGCCGTACTCGGCTGGCACGAAGAGCTGGATGCCGGCCGCCTTGGCTGCGGGAACAATGGCCTTCTGCACGTCCATGTTGTAGGGCGACACGGTGCTGACGGCCACCTCACTGCCGCTCAGGGCCTTCGTCACGGCCTCCTTGTCCTCGTACGACACCTGGTGCAGCGTGGCACCACGCTCCTTGAAGGCTTGCAGCTCCGGCTTGGTCTCGTCGCGGGTGAGGATGGCTACGGACACGCCCTTCTTGAGCAGCTCATCCGCGACGGTGCCGCCGACGCCGCCGGCTGCGATGATGGCGAACTTGGTGTAGACAGACATGGCTGATGTGGTGTGGTGGGGACTTGTGTCTTGCGAGGACGTTTGAATTGTGAGGTTGGAGGTGGTTGGAGTATCAAGGAGGAATCCCAATCACCTGGTCATCTATTTGCAACGACAGCAATGATGGCGCCTGCTGACGTACTTGAGGTGATGAGTTACCATAAATGGTGACCGAAAATAAGAAATCGAAAATAGGGTCGTGGTAGCGACAGGCGATGATTAGTGAGAAGGAATACCATAACAAAGAAGCTGGTGTTGCTTCAACATCCGTAGGTAACCTGTGCATGTGAAACGTGGGAGGTATTGAACGATTCAATAAAAAGAAAGCGAAAGTGTAGCAACTAACTGATATGTGTGTGGGAGTTATGAGGTTGGAGAGCTACAACAAGCTTCATGGCAGAACTCATTATGTCACGTAAGCTGGCTATTTGGCCACGGTAAGCCGAATACGACTTCAAAGTACATGGTTTTGTACACATCTCAATACCCAATCGGAGATAGAAGGAGTGCTGTGTCGACTTCAGCGTGCCGCGTAGCCAACGCCAAATTGGTTGTGCTTTGGTTGAACCCAATTTCGGTGAGACCCAAGCATCCATACTTCGAATTTTATATAAGGACAAGGCTAAACCGACATTTCCAGTTTATGGCAGCGATATGAAGCAGTCCCGTCCATAAGCACGACTGCAAGATACCTTATTCTCAATCCCGTACAGACACTCCCCCAGTACGTCAGCAGCAAGGACAAGCGAGTCACAAACTCCTACCTCACGGTTTGAGTGTTTATAGCGTAGTTTGTAATATTCAAAATAGTAGAGCAGCGTGAAAGCACGATAGGATGATTGATGCCCACGAGCCACAACTCGGTCATGACGCCAAGCTCAGTCTATCGTGAGTATCATACTCGCTGAGCATTGCTCATTTGGTACCGATCGGTCAATCTACTCTAATGGGCCAATCCCTAGAAAATGAATAAAATCAAACCTGGATGAAGCTTATACTGTGTAAGTCTCAGACCTGTTGAAATGTAGACGGTATATTGATTGAAAGCTGCAGGTACAATCAGACTTTTGGGACTTACGGGAAGTCTCATGATATGATTCGATTGATTCAAATGACCACTTTCCTCGAGTGATTACCAAGAAAACGAATGTGGGTATCAAGGAAGCCGAGCAATGTGGAGTCGCCACGACAGCAGCAACAATCTTCAACATGATGTACATGTACTACTTGTAATTGCTATTGCAAATAGCTTTGCTTGAGTCCCATCCAATTGTTGATCGGGGACGCTCTGTAAAAAGATCCGCGTGTACATGTACCAGGTACTTCCGAACCGGATTTACCATCTACGCCGTCATCCTCGTACCGATGTGTTAATCTGTTCTCCATCAACCGTCAACAATGACCGCCTGAAATTGAATAGCAAGATGCAGATTTCCTCACTCTCGTTCGATGCCTCTAGTAGTACAATATTCTGGAAACTCACATATAAGACCACCAGTCACAATAGACCGATCAGAACGCGTCTCCACACGTCGAACAAAGCGGTTCCATGGAATCAATTTGGCAGGCCGATAGTACATCATGTACAGTACATGTAGTATTCCTCGGCTCCCATATTCACAAACCCCAAACAAAAACAGCTAAAAACCGATTCCATTGGATCAGGTACAGGACGAGGAACAACACAGTGCAGAAAACAACACGAATAAAGGTTGTTGAAAACAGTTTTATCAGCTACATCATAGTATACTCTGCACCTCTCATCTCGCTTACGCAATGAAGGACTCGTACTTGGCGGGGTTCCAGTCCGGGAAGAACTTGGCCACCGACTCCTGCACCTCCTGCTCCGTGCCGGCCACGCCGCGACCCTCCTCGTTCAGCGTGGTCAAGAAGGCCGCAAAGTCGGTGTTGAACTTCTTCTTGTTCTCTTCGAAGTCGATGTGACGCACCTCGATCTTCTTGTTGAGCTTCTTCTCCACGAGGTCGCGGATCTGCAGCGGCGACAAACGCTCGGCTTCGAACGGGATCTTGGCGCCCTCCAACGCGCTCTTGGGAGCCGTGGCCAGCACATGCGCCACGAAGCGACCCACGTCCGTACGCGCGGTGATGCTGAAGGCTGTCTCGCCCTTGCCCACCACGTTCATGTAACCCTCGTCGTAGTGGTAGTCGAGGAAGAAGTGCAGGAACTCGGCGAAGAGACCCGTGTAGAAGATGGTGAAGGGGATCTGGTGCTGCGTGAGTAGGTCCTGCACCTCCTTCTTGGTCACATTCGGACCCTCCGTCACACGCACGCCGTACTCGGCTGGCACGAAGAGCTGGATGCCGGCCGCCTTGGCTGCGGGAACAATGGCCTTCTGCACGTCCATGTTGTAGGGCGACACGGTGCTGACGGCCACCTCACTGCCGCTCAGGGCCTTCGTCACGGCCTCCTTGTCCTCGTACGACACCTGGTGCAGCGTGGCACCACGCTCCTTGAAGGCTTGCAGCTCCGGCTTGGTCTCGTCGCGGGTGAGGATGGCTACGGACACGCCCTTCTTGAGCAGCTCATCCGCGACGGTGCCGCCGACGCCGCCGGCTGCGATGATGGCGAACTTGGTGTAGACAGACATGGCTGGTGTGGTGTGGTGGGGACTTGTGTCTTGCGAGGACGTTTGAATTGTGAGGTTGGAGGTGGTTGGAGTATCAAGGAGGAATCCCAATCACCTGGTCATCTATTTGCAACGACAGCAATGATGGCGCCTGCTGACGTACTTGAGGTGATGAGTTACCATAAATGGTGACCGAAAATAAGAAATCGAAAATAGGGTCGTGGTAGCGACAGGCGATGATTAGTGAGAAGGAATACCATAACAAAGAAGCTGGTGTTGCTTCAACATCCGTAGGTAACCTGTGCATGTGAAACGTGGGAGGTATTGAACGATTCAATAAAAAGAAAGCGAAAGTGTAGCAACTAACTGATATGTGTGTGGGAGTTATGAGGTTGGAGAGCTACAACAAGCTTCATGGCAGAACTCATTATGTCACGTAAGCTGGCTATTTGGCCACGGTAAGCCGAATACGACTTCAAAGTACATGGTTTTGTACACATCTCAATACCCAATCGGAGATAGAAGGAGTGCTGTGTCGACTTCAGCGTGCCGCGTAGCCAACGCCAAATTGGTTGTGCTTTGGTTGAAACCAATTTCGGAGAGACTCAAGCATCCATACTTCGAATTTTATATAAGGACAAGGCTAAACCGCCATTTCCAGTTTATGGCAGCGATATGAAGCAGTCCCGTCCATAAGCACGACTGCAAGATACCTTATTCTCAATCCCGTACAGACACTCCCCCAGTACGTCAGCAGCAAGGACAAGCGAGTCACAAACTCCTACCTCACGGTTTGAGTGTTTATAGCGTAGTTTGTAATATTCAAAATAGTAGGGCAACGTGAAAGCATGATAGGATGATTGATGCCCACGAGCCACAACTCGGTCATGACGCCAAGCTCAGACTATCGTGAGCATCGTACTCGCTGAGCATTGCTCATTTGGTACCGATCGGTCAATCTACTCTAATGGGCCAATCCCTAGAAAATGAATAAAATCAAACCTGGATGAAGCTTATACTGTGTAAGTCTCAGACCTGTTGAAATGTAGACGGTATATTGATTGAAAGCTGCAGGTACAATCAGACTTTTGGGACTTACGGGAAGTATCATGATATGATTCGATTGATTCAAATGACCACTTTCCTCGAGTGATTACCAAGAAAACGAATGTGGGTATCAAGGAAGCCGAGCAATGTGGAGTCGCCACGACAGCAGCAACAATCTTCAACATGATGTACATGTACTACTTGTAATTGCTATTGCAAATAGCTTTGCTTGAGTCCCATCCAATTGGTTAGGGATGCTCTGTAAAGATCCGCGTGTACATGTACCAGGTACTTCCGAACCGGATTTACCGTCTACGCCGTCTTCCTCGTACCGATGTGTTAATCTGTAGGTAGGGCAGCAGCACAGTCGCCGTCGCAAGTTGCCTTCTTAGGTCCCCGTCGTCGTCGTCTGGCAATACTCCACAACCTGGTACATGTACACGCCGATCTTTTTACAGAGCGTCCCCGATCAACAATTGGATGGGACTCAAGAAAGCCATTTCCAATAGCAATTACAATTAGTACATATACATCGTGGTGGAGATTGTTGCTATCGTGGCGACTCCACATTGCTCGGCTTCCTTGATACCCACATTCGTTTTCTTGGTAATCACTCCAGGAACGTGTCATGTGATTCAATCCAATCGTATTGTGAGACTTATCTTATCGTACGTTTGATTACACCGGCTTGGCAGCTTTCAATCAATATACTGTCTACTCTTCCACAGCTCTGAGACTTACACAGTATAAGCTTCATCCAGGTTTGGTTTATTCTTTCTAGGGATTGGCTCATTAGAGTAGATTGACCAAGCTCAGGCCGATCGGTACCAAATGAGCAATGCTCAGCGAGTATGATACTCACGATAGACTGAGCTTGGCGTCATGACCGAGTTGTGGCTCGTGGGCATCAATCATCCTATCATGCTTTCACGTTGCCCTACTATTTTGAATATTACAAACTACGCTATAAACACTCAAACCGTGAGGTAGGAGTTTGTGACTCGCTTGTCCTTGCTGCTGACGTACTGGGGGGGTGTCTGTACGGGATTTAGAATAAGGTATCTTGCAGTCGTGCTTATGGACGGGACTGCTTCATATCGCTGCCATAAACTGGAAATGGCGGTTTAGCCTTGTCCTTATATAAAATTCGAAGTATGGATACTTGGGTCTCTCCGAAATTGGTTCAACCAAAGCACAACCAATTTGGCGTTGGCTACGCGGCACGCTGAAGTCGACACAGCACTCCTTCTATCTCCGATTGGGTATTGAGATGTGTACAAAACCATGTACTTTGAAGTCGTGTTCGGCTTACCGTGGCCAAATAGCCAGCATACGTGTCATAATGAGTTCTGCCATGAAGCTTGTTGTAGCTCTCCAACCTCATAACTCCCACACACATATCAGTTAGTTGCTACACTTTCGCTTTCTTTTTATTGAATCGTTCAATACCTCCCACGTTTCACATGCACAGGTTACCTACGGATGTTGAAGCAACACCAGCTTCTTTGTTATGGTATTCCTTCTCACTAATCATCGCCTGTCGCTACCACGACCCTATTTTCGATTTCTTATTTTCGGTCACCATTTATGGTAACTCATCACCTCAAGTACGTCAGCAGGCGCCATCATTGCTGTCGTTGCAAATAGATGACCAGGTGATTGGGATTCCTCCTTGATACTCCAACCACCTCCAACCTCACAATTCAAACGTCCTCGCAAGACACAAGTCCCCACCACACCACACCAGCCATGTCTGTCTACACCAAGTTCGCCATCATCGCAGCCGGCGGCGTCGGCGGCACCGTCGCGGATGAGCTGCTCAAGAAGGGCGTGTCCGTAGCCATCCTCACCCGCGACGAGACCAAGCCGGAGCTGCAAGCCTTCAAGGAGCGTGGTGCCACGCTGCACCAGGTGTCGTACGAGGACAAGGAGGCCGTGACGAAGGCCCTGAGCGGCAGTGAGGTGGCCGTCAGCACCGTGTCGCCCTACAACATGGACGTGCAGAAGGCCATTGTTCCCGCAGCCAAGGCGGCCGGCATCCAGCTCTTCGTGCCAGCCGAGTACGGCGTGCGTGTGACGGAGGGTCCGAATGTGACCAAGAAGGAGGTGCAGGACCTGCTCACGCAGCACCAGATCCCCTTCACCATCTTCTACACGGGTCTCTTCGCCGAGTTCCTGCACTTCTTCCTCGACTACCACTACGACGAGGGTTACATGAACGTGGTGGGCAAGGGCGAGACAGCCTTCAGCATCACCGCGCGTACGGACGTGGGTCGCTTCGTGGCGCATGTGCTGGCCACGGCTCCCAAGAGCGCGTTGGAGGGCGCCAAGATCCCGTTCGAAGCCGAGCGTTTGTCGCCGCTGCAGATCCGCGACCTCGTGGAGAAGAAGCTCAACAAGAAGATCGAGGTGCGTCACATCGACTTCGAAGAGAACAAGAAGAAGTTCAACACCGACTTTGCGGCCTTCTTGACCACGCTGAACGAGGAGGGTCGCGGCGTGGCCGGCACGGAGCAGGAGGTGCAGGAGTCGGTGGCCAAGTTCTTCCCGGACTGGAACCCCGCCAAGTACGAGTCCTTCATTGCGTAAGCGAGGTGAGAGGTGCAGAGTATACTATGATGTAGCGATAAAACTGTTTTCAACAGCCTTTATTCATGTTGTTTTCTGCACTGTGTTGTTCCTCGTCCTGTACCTGATCCAATGGAATCGGTTTTTAGCTGTTTTTGTTTGGGGTTTGTGAATATGGGAGCCGAGGAATACTACATGTACTGTACATGATGTACTATCGGCCTGCCAAATTGATTCCATGGAACCGCTTTGTTCGACGTGTGGAGACGCGTTCTGATCGGTCTATTGTGACTGGTGGTCTTATATGTGAGTTTCCAGAATATTATACTACTAGAGGCATCGAACGAGAGTGAGGAAATCTGCATCTTGCTATTCAATTTCAGGCGGTCATTGTTGACGGTTGATGGAGAACAGATTAACACATCGGTACGAGGATGACGGCGTAGATGGTAAATCCGGTTCGGAAGTACCTGGTACATGTACACGCGGATCTTTTTACAGAGCGTCCCGATCAACAATTGGATGGGACTCAAGCAAAGCTATTTGCAATAGCAATTACAAGTAGTACATGTACATCATGTTGAAGATTGTTGCTGCTGTCGTGGCGACTCCACATTGCTCGGCTTCCTTGATACCCACATTCGTTTTCTTGGTAATCACTCGAGGAAAGTGGTCATTTGAATCAATCGAATCATATCATGATACTTCCCGTAAGTCCCAAAAGTCTGATTGTACCTGCAGCTCTCAATCAATTTACCGTCTACATTTCAACAGGTCTGAGACTTACACAGTATAAGCTTCATCCAGGTTTGGTTTATTCTTTCTAGGGATTGGCTCATTAGAGTAGATTGACCAAGCTCAGGCCGATCGGTACCAAATGAGCAATGCTCAGCGAGTATGATACTCACGATAGACTGAGCTTGGCGTCATGACCGAGTTGTGGCTCGTGGGCATCAATCATCCTATCATGCTTTCACGTTGCTCTACTATTTTGAATATTACAAACTACGCTATAAACACTCAAACCGTGAGGTAGGAGTTTGTGACTCGCTTGTCCTTGCTGCTGACGTACTGGGGGGGTGTCTGTACGGGATTTAGAATAAGGTATCTTGCAGTCGTGCTTATGGACGGGACTGCTTCATATCGCTGCCATAAACTGGAAATGGCGGTTTAGCCTTGTCCTTATATAAAATTCGAAGTATGGATGCTTGAGTCTCTCCGAAATTGGTTTCAACCAAAGCCCAACCAATTTGGCGTTGGCTACGCGGCACGCTGAAGTCGACACAGCACTCCTTCTATCTCCGATTGGGTATTGAGATGTGTACAAAACCATGTACTTTGAAGTCGTATTCGGCTTACCGTGGCCAAATAGCCAGCTTACGTGACATAATGAGTTCTGCCATGAAGCTTGTTGTAGCTCTCCAACCTCATAACTCCCACACACATATCAGTTAGTTGCTACACTTTCGCTTTCTTTTTATTGAATCGTTCAATACCTCCCACGTTTCACATGCACAGGTTACCTACGGATGTTGAAGCAACACCAGCTTCTTTGTTATGGTATTCCTTCTCACTAATCATCGCCTGTCGCTACCACGACCCTATTTTCGATTTCTTATTTTCGGTCACCATTTATGGTAACTCATCACCTCAAGTACGTCAGCAGGCGCCATCATTGCTGTCGTTGCAAATAGATGACCAGGTGATTGGGATTCCTCCTTGATACTCCAACCACCTCCAACCTCACAATTCAAACGTCCTCGCAAGACACAAGTCCCCACCACACCACATCAGCCATGTCTGTCTACACCAAGTTCGCCATCATCGCAGCCGGCGGCGTCGGCGGCACCGTCGCGGATGAGCTGCTCAAGAAGGGCGTGTCCGTAGCCATCCTCACCCGCGACGAGACCAAGCCGGAGCTGCAAGCCTTCAAGGAGCGTGGTGCCACGCTGCACCAGGTGTCGTACGAGGACAAGGAGGCCGTGACGAAGGCCCTGAGCGGCAGTGAGGTGGCCGTCAGCACCGTGTCGCCCTACAACATGGACGTGCAGAAGGCCATTGTTCCCGCAGCCAAGGCGGCCGGCATCCAGCTCTTCGTGCCAGCCGAGTACGGCGTGCGTGTGACGGAGGGTCCGAATGTGACCAAGAAGGAGGTGCAGGACCTGCTCACGCAGCACCAGATCCCCTTCACCATCTTCTACACGGGTCTCTTCGCCGAGTTCCTGCACTTCTTCCTCGACTACCACTACGACGAGGGTTACATGAACGTGGTGGGCAAGGGCGAGACAGCCTTCAGCATCACCGCGCGTACGGACGTGGGTCGCTTCGTGGCGCATGTGCTGGCCACGGCTCCCAAGAGCGCGTTGGAGGGCGCCAAGATCCCGTTCGAAGCCGAGCGTTTGTCGCCGCTGCAGATCCGCGACCTCGTGGAGAAGAAGCTCAACAAGAAGATCGAGGTGCGTCACATCGACTTCGAAGAGAACAAGAAGAAGTTCAACACCGACTTTGCGGCCTTCTTGACCACGCTGAACGAGGAGGGTCGCGGCGTGGCCGGCACGGAGCAGGAGGTGCAGGAGTCGGTGGCCAAGTTCTTCCCGGACTGGAACCCCGCCAAGTACGAGTCCTTCATTGCGTAAGCGAGCTGAGAGGGTTATATCGTAATGTAGTTGATAAAAACCGTTTCCAACAATCTTTGTTCTCGATTTTTTACTTGTAGCGAAGCGGCCATACAGATATCGTGTTATGACTTTGATGTTCAGGGACTTATCAAACAATAGCTTATTTTTTCGCTGAGTATGCCTGGCACTAGGTCTAGTGGGAACGCTGTCGTTATGAATTCATCACCAACAGCACAGTCTTCCTGTAAGGATTATGAGCTTATCATCTGCCTTACACTACAGTACTGTAGTGACCACTCGTAGCGACATTTGCCGCGTGAGATGCCTGGATAGCATTATATTTATACTGTGATAGGCGTTGCAGTAAGCGAACGCATCCAGCATGCGTTTTTTCAAGTCTTGACTGTATTTTTCCAAGTCCCGACTTTAATGACGACTTACTGTTTCTCTCTTCGTCAACTGCACCGCCACTCGTTCTGGACTCTCGAACGATATCACCATTGATATCTAACTTAGTAGGTTGCTGCTAGTAGTCTGGGAGGTCACAAGCGTGAATACGTAGCTTACGCGCATTGGAACGAAGTGTTTCGTGGGTGTGTGCATAGCGATACAATCGCGAAATGAGTTTGACCTCTGAAGATACTCAGTCGTAATTGACAACCTCGTAATGGTAACCATAAGTTCATCCACAAACTCCTCGGTCGGGTGAAGTCAGTACAATGGTGCTTGAATATTAAGGCCGACGATCATGAAGTTGGCCTTGGCTACTGGATGTGGGAGAAAATCAGCACTGGAGCAGCCAAAGTGGATATTGGACTTCCAGGGTTTAAGACAGGTGCTAATAATCATGAATACAACTGCATCGACGTGAAGAAACACGTTGGTGTGGGTGTAAGCAGTTAAGGCAATCTTGGTGCTGACGTTAAGACTGACACTGGCCTTGGTGTAGAACGGCGGCACAAATATTGGTGGACGGGTGCTGATCTAAACAGTAGCGCTAACCTGCCTGCAGTGTTGGTTGGTATGAAGACTGGGTTTTGGTGGAGGTAGACGTGCCGATTGTTAATGGTACTGAAGTCAATACCGGAGTTGGGAAGACGGATGGGTACTTGAACGGAGATAAACCCGCGTCAATGCCGGTTCCAATTCCAGACGCAACAAACCATTTCACGGTAATCCGCCAGCATATCGCGCACCATCTTTAGTTGCTGAGGGTGGTGTACAGTAGGAAAACAACAAATTTTGATTTGCTGGTTAACTAAAACGTTTTCAATCCTTGTATTGTTAACTACAATCCCGTCCGCGTTGCAGAAGCGATTATTACAAACACTCCAGATATTCACTTCAACGACAAACATTCCAAAACATATCGTATTTAACGTGTAGTTGCCAATTATATGTAAATCACACCACATTCACTAGATCTGATTCTCAATAATGGACCCCGTGACGGTGTTTAAGCTCGTGTCTCTCGTGTGCATCTGGCTCGTGGGTCTCGTGGGTGGCCTCACTCCTGCATGTCTAGCCTCTCATCACGACAAATCCCCGACTCTGAGCATCCTCAGCGCCTTCTCTGGTGGCGTCTTCCTCGCTGGCGGCTTCTTCCATCTCTTACATTCCGCTATAGAGAACCCTGCACTACGTAAATGGTCCACAGAGGACGGAGGTCGCTACGAATTCCCATACGCAGAGATGTTCTGCACTTTGGGGTTTCTAGGACTTTTACTGCTGGAACAAGCAGCACAGGCCAAGATGGAGACCAGCACAGAGGCCAGTTACATTCCTGCCAAGAGCGAGGACGACGAGGAGCTACATGGAGCCACAGAGAGCGATGATACATATCTAGAGGATCTGGATGAAGAGGAACAGGGCCTTAATGTCAGGAGGAGCCACTCGGGCCACTCACACTTTAGAGAAGACCCGAAGGAAGCAGGATCTATGGCTGTGGCCATGGTATTGTTCATTGCATTGTCGTTCCACTCGGTGCTCGAAGGTCTGGGCATTGGAGCGCAGACGGAGACGGCGTGGGGAGTCTTCATGGCCATTATTATGCACAAGGGACTGGCAGCTTTTGCACTGGGGTCTGGACTCGTGCAGAGTGCCATGCCAGTGACGCATGTGATGCTGTATATGGTCGTGTTCTCGTTCATGAGCATCATTGGTATTATTGTGGGATGGATCATTGCTGCGGACTCGTCCGAGGACTCGGCAGCAGCGGGGATCTGTGTCGCACTGGCTTCGGGGACGTTCATCTACGTGGCTGTGATGGAAGTCATCCCACAAGAGTTTCCACGACACAGTCATGGAGGAGATGAAGGGCACAGTCACCAGCAAAAATCCAAGGTGACACTGAAAAAGTCGATCGCACTTGTTGCAGGTTACGCCATTTTCGGCTTGCTTGCTAAATGGTCGTGAGTGTTGTGAATGGGTAGCACGTTAAAAGGAGGCATGAAAATCGTGAACAACGACACTGAGTAAGACAGCACGCAAGTGAATACACACTGATTTAACATACGCTCGCTTGCAACATCGTCTGCTGGCTACATCTCTCTTCTGCTTTTTCTTTCTTATTTCATCTGCTGCTTGCTAGTTGCTTATCTTGTATCTTGATGCTCGTTGCTCGCATAGCTCCGTTCTCATGGCTCGTGCGTTTCTCTGATCTCCAGTATCGCATCGCTGTTTGTACACGGCATTTTGTACACCTTCACGCCTCAAACTCACCACCAACCAACTGACCGACTGACTGACATGATCGACGAGTCACAAAAACACACTGCTCGTATCATCGGGTTTACGCATCAATGCGCAGGTTCTGCACGGCCTCGTCTAGTGACGTGTCGACGCCGTTGTTGCCTTCTGTGGCACTACTAGGCGACTTCTCATCTTCGTCGTCCGAGTGCGGGTGCAGACCATCATCCAGGCCGGGGATACCCTGCTGCCCTTGGTGGTGGTACTCCAAGCCCGCAAGCTCGTCGTCATGACCGACGAGACTGCTACTAGAGCCGCCACCAAGATAATCACTTCTCTGATGAATGCGCTTGTGCTGAACTTTTAGCCGCTTGGTACCAATCTGGAATCCGTTCATGCTGGCAATGGCGGCGTCTGCAGCATCCGCACTGTCATAACTCACAAAGCCAAAGCCCTTGCTCTCACCAGTGATCTTGTCCATATACACCTTGGCGCTGATAACAGTTCCGAAAGGCGCGAAAGCAGTCGCTAGGTCAGCATCGGTCAAATCATGTGGCAAGTGATAGATGAAGAGGTTAGCGCCAGTAGGACCTTCTAGTTGACTCGTCGTTCGCGAAGCCTTGGCAGCAGCTTCCACACCCTGGCCTTGCAGGTCTAATCCAGCACCGAGACCTGATTGCATATCGAAGCCACCAGCGCTACCAACGTTAGGAATACCACCAAACCCGTAGGGACCAGCAGCACCAGCAGCAAATCCGTACGGGTTGTAGTACATGAATGAATTAGTGGGGCTTCCAGGAGATCCGGCAGCTCCAACCGGCGATCCCAGTCCAGCTACAGCTGGGTTCAATCCAGCCGCTGCCTGTGCTCCAAACGCCTGCATTTGCTGCATATACTGCTGCTGAAGTTGCTGCAATTGCGGGAACGCGAGTCCCGCTCCAGGAGGCAGCGGCCAGTAGGCATTCGCTGCAGCAGCCAAGTTCCTCGCCCGCTGTAGTCTCTGACGTCGACTGTCAGCGAATTTCACTACTAGCGGAGACGTGCCTCGATCCATCGTGACATTTCCATTGACATCTTCAATAGCTGCAAGGGCTGAGCTGCGTTCCTTGAATTTCAAGAACGCACAGCCTTTGCTCTGCCCCGTCGCCGGGTGACGTAGGATGTAAACCTCTTCAATCGTCCCAAAGAGTTCAAAGACTTCACGAATAGCCGCTTCGTCCGCAGTCTTGGGGATCATGCCAATGAAAAGCTTGTGCTCCTGTGACGCTCCTGCTTGGCCTTCCGCCGGTCGAACCTGCAGTGGGTTGATGCTCTGAGGCAGCGTCACCTTGTTGTGCAGCTCCTGCACAGCTTTCTCCGCTGCGTCACGCGTAAAGTACGAGGCGAAGGCACAGCCTCGATGAGCTCCAGTGATCTTGTCTCGGATGATGACGAGGTCTTCTAGCGGCCCAAAGACCTCGAGAACGGGCCGCAGATCGTCCTCCTCCATCGTACGAGGCACTTGACCCACAAAGAGCTTCACGGGTCCGTTGTGCTGCTCGTTGTAGGCTTCAGGACTGGCGGACGGCTCACTGGCTTGCTCGGGGTCGTACGGGGACGCGTCCATGGCACTGGGAAACGAGACGACGGAGAGGGGACGACGACACACTCACACACAGGGCGACGCTAATAATGAAACCAACACGAGATCTCGTTGGTGATAAAGAGTGTGGAATGTCTGACGCTCAGTATGGCCAAACGGACAGGCGGGATTGGCGAATAAAAAGACAATGGGTCGAGACGATTGGACGAAAAACAAGACAAACACATATTTATTTATTGGTAATATTTTATTGTTTAGCATTGATTCAGAAGTGACTGACTACTGGAGGACGGTAGATAGTTGTAGCATCAGAGTGCATTGTTCCCCTCGGCGTCGTTGCTACAGAATATCACACGAAGTTGATCCCTCTGTCGCTTTCTGTTGTGTTGCATTTCACTTGGCAGCTGAATTGCTTCTTTCACCACTGGAATGCATCGGCAGCAGGTTTGTTGTTAGTAGTCTTAACATTGTGTTTTTCAACTCAAGTGTCTTCAATTGGCAAAATCACTTTTGATGGATTGAATGACTCCAGTCAGCTGGGTGTATTTGAAAATAGGAGGCAAATTTGGCGAGGCATCCCCATAGCACCCGTACAGCCAAGCCTGCTCAGGTTTTCATATTGATAGCTTCTGTAAGGCGGTGCAGGGTTAACTGCCATCCGAAGTTGATCCTGAACTCCCGTAGCAGTTCAAGACCATCGAGTAGTTCTCGGTTGGCTGACAGCCACCGAAGAAGGACAACCAACCGTGCTGAAGGTACGGTCACCAAGGTAGAACGAGTAGGAGAGGCTAGTAGAGCAGGTTAAAAGCGTTCAATTCATTTCAGTTCCGATTTTACCTACAACCTAACAAGTCCACCACACGAAGGGGATATTGACGTATGCCACCACCCCAGTGGTAACTAGGGTACAAAGCCCCATTCACGTTATCGGAATATTTGCGCGCTTGTATCGGATTCTTGTGTGCATTAGAGCGTCTCCACCGCGTGGGAGCAAACGCAGCAGCAAATGTGAAAGCTAACCACCCAATAGCCAGTTGCTACCAGGACCAAATGATTGGAGCTCCACCACACAAGTAGCTAATTAGCGAGTCTTCAGTATCGCATCCAGTTAAGCGACAAGATGGATTCCAGCGACGATGACGAGGTCAAGTGGAAATGCTTTATTCTACTCCTAGCATTATCTTATTGTGTTTATCACGTTCATAGGCTTTCATGAGCATTCTACTCGAGCGTCAAAGCACTTCCGTCACACAGGGTCGGTGCCTGGCAAAGTTGCAAATATCGATCGAGATTTTGACGATGCTCACCGCAGACTCTGGAGAAATTATTTTGCGGAGACACCACGCTATCCTGAGAAGTACTTTCGTCGTCGGTATCACATGCAGCGTCCTCTATTCATTCGCATCATGAAAGCGGTCGTTGCTTGGGATGTTCGGCTTCAACAGAGAGTAGATGCGCTGGGGAAGAAAGGCTTATCTCCTCTGCAAAAATGCTCTGCTGCAATGAGAATGCTGGTCTACGGATGTTGCACAGATTCTCTGGATGATAACCTTGGCTGTGCTGAAACCACAATTCTTGCGTACACGAAACTATTTTGCAAAGCTATAATTAGAGTTTTCGAACAAGAGTATCTCCGTTCGCCTACTCTACACGACCTGGAACAACAGCTTCGTTTATCGTCCTCACTTGGGTTTCCCGGATGTATTGGGTGATAGACTGCATGCACTGGATGTGGGAAATGTGTCCTTACGCGTTAAAGAGGCAGTTTGCAGGAAAAGAAAAGGAACCATCCATTGTACTCGAGGTTGTTGCTGACTATCGACTTTGGATTTGGCACTTTTACTTCGGGTCTACAGGCTCGAATAATGGTACAACTTTCCTTTTCAGTCATTCACATTGCGATGCCTTGCAGTACTGACGATTCACTATACGCAACAGATATAAACTTTTTTGATAGCTCACCACTTATTAACAAACATGCTCTTAGCCAAGACGTTTACGATCCATTCCTCTATGAATTAGCCGGACAACAGTTTCAACAGCTTTACTACCTTGTGGATGGAATCTACCCACCGATTTCGTGCTTCATACCGACAATATCTTAGCCACAGAATGCTAAGGAGAAGCATCTTGCTAAAAAGCAGGAAGCCGCGAGAAAAGATGTCGAGCAAACATTTGGTGTATTGCAGAAGCGATTTCATATATTAAAGAAGCCTAGCCAGATTTGGTATGCAGAGGATATTCTAGCAGTCATGAAGGCATGTGTGATATGCATAATGTGATCGTGGAGGACGAATGGGACGTGGAAGGTCTGGAAGCATTACCAGAGGAAAAAAACGCATGTCATGGCAACCACGAGGGTTAGAAATCTTGGTGTGCGAATCCCTGACGAGCACATGGACGTGACCAGATTTATTTCACGACGGAGTGAAATTCTCTCTGAACGAAATCATGTTCTCTTAAAGCGAGCACTCGTCGATCACTTTTGGGAATGGTCGGGAAAGAAAATTTGAAGTTAGTCTACATCATTTGTAAGTATTGTAACAACGGACATAACTTACCGTCAATCCCGACATTGAGAGCTGTATAGGTATTCTGCACAGTATTCTGCTCAACGATTCCGGCCTCGGCGGCCTCCAACTTCTCCAATATTTTACACTTTTTAATTCGAAGAATGCGTGTCGAAAACTCATCTAGGCCGTCCAACGTGGCCAGAACAAGTGCGATTCTGCTCTCGTTCCTCTAACATCGAAAATCTTTTTTCTTCTAGTTCGGCTTTCCGCTTAGGTGCTCTTGCCATTTCGACAGCTGCATCTGCCATCCGCTGACTGCTTATTTCTTGTGAACGTGCCGCCTTCTGAGACTTGATACCAGGCGGGCGCTCGGTGTTCTTGGGCGCACTGCCATCCTCGCTCAATTTGTCCATTACCCCGCCAATCGATGGCTCACCGATAGCGCTAGTGTTTCGCTTGCGATTAGAGCGAAAGTTGCCGTTAGCATCTGGCAAAGCCTTCCACTTTGGTTCATCGCGAAGCACTCTCCAGGCTTCTATAAATTCAACGTCAGCATCCTGCTCGTCCTCGTACATGAATCTCGCGTCTTGAACGCGATCTTTATCTGTTTTTCCGCTTTGGTTCAGCTGCTTAATAGCAGCGTAGCATCCACAAAACTTCCCAACAGAAAGTCGAATTGCTTTCCAGTGATTTGCGACGGCGTTTTGGTGACGCTTGTAGCGTTCCTGTTGTCGAGGTCGCGTGTCGTTGTACATCTGCGTGACGCGTTCCCAGAACGGCGCTCCAGATTGGCCTGTCCCGACAATTTCGTCCTTCGACACGCCAAGCCATGCCTTTGTGAGTTGCTGGTCTTCCTCTTGGTTCCAGTTTGGCCCATGTGAGGTAGCCCTCTTGCCGTCTGCAGCTTTTGCTATCGCCGCGGGAATTCGAAGTGGATCTTTTAAAGACGCGATTGTTGTCCAGAGACAAGGTACCCTTGTGCTATAATCTATCATACAATTTTGGGGGCGTTTGAATCAGGACAGCGCGAGAAGTGCTGGGGAGCAAATACGGGAGAAAATCTGCTCTCGCGAAAAGGTTTTGATTGCTCCTAGTCTAGTTTGCTCTTTGCGGTGGAGCAGCTAGGAGGTAATTTATTCTAAAATTCTCTGCTGAGCAGCAATTTGCTCCCGCGGTGGAGACGCTCTTACCGTACACATTAGCAGTTTAGGAGCAAACGTAGCCCGCGCATCGGTTGCAACTATGGAAACGCACCAAGATGATAAGAATTGAATAAGAGATAAGAGCAGTTAGGCAACTACTAGACCAATATAACCGCCAGTTGAGAGTTATCTACAAACCGATAACTGAGGTTTGGTTTACCAGGAAGAGTTAGCTTACCCGTAGGATTCCGAAAGATGCAATCCGCAATCGTTTAATATTCCTGTCAACAGGTTTAGAACGACGTGGTGCAGAAATAGATATTCCAACGTATGGTCTCGTCTATTACGAAACGAGCATGACTGTTTACTGAAGCTATTGTGTTCCTGGGATGAAGCGACTACATTGCCTCCCAAGACTTGCCTAGTCAATCAGTCAATCGGCTGAGTTGGTAGTTATATTTAAATACCGAAAATTGAAATTTTGAAACTCCAACTTCCATTAACCCACAGCCCCATTTGCAATATCCAACCAGATGACAAGATACTGTTATGAGACAGGTCAAATCGCTTAGATGGCTATTTATGCCGCTACTCGATTGTCTTTGTAAAATGTCGGACATGGCGTTCACAGATCTCGTTCTGTTGATCAGCCGCATATTGTCTCAATAGTGTTGGATTGGCTCGTACTAGAGATGATTCCCAAGAGTCCTCGATAGACTATAATCCCTTCCAGCTTGCTACGAGGTCGTAGCTATGCTTGCTTATGTTCCACACATGGTCTCTAAGGGCATTCCACTGACAAGGCTTCCCTCTGGACGGCAAAATGCTCGTGGATTTCCTCTATAATATGGAGCGAGGTGTCGGCGTAAAACTTCAACCACGAAGTGTGGACGATAATCTACCCACTGTGGTAAAATTCCTTCCTGTCGAAATTTGGCTGTTTATCATGGTGATGTCGTCGCTTGCGCGCAGTCTGTCGCACCCGGGAATCACCGGTTTGCGCATAGACTGAATACTTTCTTTCAATGCTAACACCCACTTTGTAATTCTAGCTGGTTATTCTGGGATCGTCAGATACTACCGGTTCTACACAAAAACCTAGAGGTGACGGTAGCGGCAGTCCAGAGTAGAGTTCAACAGAAGTACGCGGTGTATGGTTCAAAATTGGCTTGTAGAATAGGTACGAAAATGTCCGAACATGGGTACCAACTATGTACTCTGGGCTGATAACTATCAATACTTGCACAATAACACAGTTAGCGCTCTTCAATGGGTTTTGCATGGGCTACAGGACATAGCGAAGTTTTGACGTGACTTCTTACCTCTTCTACCACAGCAGTCTTGAAGTGGGAACCTTGATCAATCGTCCAGACCGGAGGAATCCCAAATCTACTATGCCATGCGCGTATAGGCTCGACAGCGACAGCCCAAGTAGGGTTGGTACATGATGCCAATTCACAGTAGTGTGTGATTTCATTTTTAAGTACCAACAAATTCAGATCGTCTGCACAACTTAACCTAGCGATAGATAATCTTAGTGAAGCGCGGCATTGCGTTCGTTAGGTCGATGTACGATCCGATCACCATTACCGCGACTGCATTACAAATAGATAAAAAATACCATCACCAGAGATCGAAGGTGGTCGATGTAAACAAATCTTTTTATTGATTACATTGTTGCATATCGGCCTCGGTATACGTGCGGGCCAAGTATGCGTTGGATCAAGTCGGCATCATGATCATGTATCCATTACTTGCTATTGATGATACACTCCGTCTCAGCAGTTCCTGTTGCGTGGTCGGGTCGATGCTTTCGGCGATGGCATTGTGATTGCAAAATGTTGTCTTCACTGGGCAACTCGAAATTTAGGTCACAAAGAGGTCGTACGACTAGTTTTGTAGATGTAGGATATGCAGCTTTCGTGTTCACAACTTTCTACTGCGCGTGCGATGACGGCGGTGTCGCCGTGTCGGCAGATCAGTTGCGGGCTCAAGTCACGTTTACATAATGTTATCTGTTATAGATGAGTATTCTGGGACGATTGCAAGTCCAACGTGAAATCATATCACCCCACATATTTGCATCGCCCTCAATATGCTCTATTCCGATTTGTATTTCATCAACTTAGTTGCCAAACGTGGAAATTTCCAGCGAATATTTTTCTTAACCTCGCTCCTAGGTGCAAAGATGTATACGAGATTGTTATGATCACAGGAGAGGTGGAAGCTTCTAGACACAGGAAGATAAATAGGCTTATCACATGCACACTAAATAAAAACTTTCTTTTCTAAGACCCTCCAATCGCAGTGCGATCCGGCGAATGTCCCGCTTGGACTATTATCATTTCATGTTGTCGCGTTTACGCTCAACTCCATCAGTCCAATTGCGTACTTGCGTTACTTCTAATCTCCAGTCCACTAACCCATCTCCAGCATGCACGCCACGGCCTCTCCTTAAGAAATTCTTTTATTGCGCTGTGTTGCATTAGCTTATTGGTTTCATACGTTGATCTCCTGTCCGTTAGATCCCTCTCCCAGTAAACCACTCGTAGTGACCGTTGCTTGGCGTGGACAAGTGCGTCATCATTTCGCCATGTCGTGCATGGTCACCAAACTTTCACGTAGTCAATTTGCACAACAAGAAAGGTATTGTAATACTCCCGCGTTCTTTGGATAGGGTAGCTCTTTCAATGCTGTGACACGTATGGGTTCATGTCTGACACCACAGCCCAAAATTATTTCCCACACCACTTAACCCCTCGCTTGAATAAGCTGAACTTCCTTACACTCGAATTAAAACCAAAACTTAAAGAGATAAGGTTTCGCGCTCTCCGCAAATAGGAGTAAGTCGTCAATCCATACTATATGATGGCAGTGGAGCAGCTGTTCAAGACACTCAAGGATCGTCGCTTGAAAGAAAAGGGCGTGTCCACATCCTTACGGCACGAGTTGTGGTGTGTAAACTTTATGGTGTGTCGTGTATGATAGCATATACGGACACTGCCAGTACCCTTTGATGAAATCCAAAAATTTATCCAGAGAAACTGCACCTCGAACAGCCTCCAAATATGTGTGTAGGTCTGCTATCAGCCTCCACTAACACGCTGACTGGTGGGTGTACGTAAGACGTCTTTTGCATCGACGAGTACTCGCACCATGCGACTGCCCCCTTTATGAAACCTAAGCCAGATGCGCAACCAACGTTCAGTAACTTCACAGTAACAATATTGAACACAAGAGCGAGGGTATCAAGTGCATACATTCGGACCACGGTGGATAACAAACAAGGTCGGCAAATCAAGACCTACCTCATCCGTTGTGGCGTCAAGCATGAGAAGGCGATGTCATAAAACCCACAGCAGGATCGTCTGGCTGAGCGCATGAACCGGATCCTCATGCAGATGCATTGACGTAGGATCTACTACGAGGGTATCGACTTTATGTCGTGGGCTAAAGTTGTTAATATCTCTGTATGGGTCATCAACCAGATCCCGACTTGATCGCAGTCAAGATTTCCTATGAGGTCATACCCAAAGCTAAGTCGACGCTCAAGGACTTAAAGGAATTTTGAGCTCTTCATTACGTCAGCATCCTCGACCAATAAAACAAATCTCGACTCAAGTGTCACTGTGTGGGAAACGAAGATGGCAACAAGGGTTACCGTGCCATGAACGTGGTCATGTGAAAGGTTCTAATCGTGTTCGTGGAGACGTCAATGCCATTCGATGGCTTATCAGGACGTAGGTGATTTTGAAGGCTCAAACAATGGGTAGCCAACAATCTGTGGGTACACATCAGATCGCTTCAGCCGTTTGTTGAAAGGTAGCGACGTTACCTCACTTCAACGTGTCATGATTGTAAACGGTGCGTAGTTTAATACGGTTCTACCCATCCCATCATGGTTGCTCGTATACTCGACCCATTGACGAGAGTGACAGCCCCTACGAAGCAGGCACAAGAATGAGCTATTTGCTGCGCCATCACCAGCCGAAATCAATAGGCGGAAGGTATTCATGAAAGAGGGAAGCCGAGCGAATATCAAGGCGCCATTAAAGACTGACAAGCTACGACCGCAATCCTCACGTCATACGAGAAAGCAACGACTAGCTCGTACCAGATTTCTGGTCTTGATTACAGCGAAAGATTCTTGTTCAGTTGCAGCTGCACTCGCCTGCTTACCAAGACCAAAATCTACATATTGTTCGTATTGAGCAGCGAGGAAAATTTCCATACCATCGGTTATAAGCTTGCCCCGCGGCCAGAGGTATCTACAATGTCTTGGAATTGACTACGAGGTTACATACGCGCCGATGGCTTAGATTATTTCGATCCTTGCAAATTTAGATTGTGTTGTGCCAAACCTTTCCGATATCGAGCAGCGCGATGCCGATATGGGATCGCTAAAATGTCTCTGAGAGTTCAAGAGGATGAATGCGAGTAGGCCGCCGCATGTTGCCACTCAGGGGTTGGATGAACTTCAGCAGATATCACACGTGTAGAATGAGGTGATTCACGCGCCGATAGGTTTACGGCTGCTATCGCATCCTTGTTCTACACTACGAGTGAAGATGAAGACGCGTGCAACGCTTCATGGTGATAGCATTTCATAAGCGCCCATGATGGCTAGAAATGCCGAAACGTTTTGGTCAAAGGAACTCAGTCGCGCATGCTTAATTCACGGCTTTGATGTTGGTTACGACATGTTGGAGAAGGCGGTAGCCCGAACGCACACTAAATACGGAAGCTTAGCGATGCGAGAAAACGCCCAGCACGCCAACCAAGTTAACATATTATTTGGCTAGAAAGAGACTATAAAAACTAGAGTCTCTTAAGAAAGCACAAGAGACGTGTCGGTGGACAAGCAAGATTTATTCAATGAAGTGGAGCTCGACAAAGTAGGATGGTATGAGGAGGAGATAGTGAAGATTGTAGTCGATCCGTGGGTCAAATAGGTGAATGAATTTGGCAGAGTTTGGTTGTGGCAACCCGGCAATCTAAAGCGTTCAATTGGAATCCGTGTTCTCACAACACTAGTGCGTGTGGACAAGGGGAAGAGATGGCGTAGAGGAGAGTCTTGGGTAGTGAGTGGAGTTTGAAATTGTGGCGAGGAGATACTGTAGGGTAGAAAGCAGATTGAAAAGTGTGTTCACTGATGCGTCTGTGAACACTGGAGGAAAGTCGTTTGGCTCAACCCGACGTGGAAAATACTGTCGCACTGCAACATCTCCTGCTCCTTCAGCTATCAGAAGCAGCTAGCACAGAATCCTTGCACCATGCGATGTCCCGAGGAATGAATCAAAATATCCAACCCCGAGCCACCCGCTATGCCGTCCATCCAAAATACGCACACTAACTACAACTCTTGAAGCTATCCACTTCAACTTCACTATATGCATGCAGAGAACTTGACCAATTACCAGTTCAGCTGAATTTTGTTGAATTAACCCATTTGGGCTGGGCTCAAATTATCGACTTGCTCTAGGTTTGGTGTAGAATCGTATTGGTTATCAGAATTGTAATGCATAAAGTAATACTAACGATGTTAATACAAACCGATAACTCTCAGATCTTCGTAGATTCCAAAGTTTATGTATAACCAAAAGAACCTCAGAACAAAGATTGAATTAATTTTGAAACAAACAGAAAATTGAATCAATGTTGAACTGCAACTGAATGATTTTCAAGCGGAATACACATGGGATTTCGTTCAAGATATAAACGGATCTTTCCAGCCAGACCCATTATCTCTCTCGCGGTAGTCTCTTCGCTTATTCTGACAAGGTAAGGTATCTCTTACAGAATCAGTGAATTGGATATTACCACTTTCTTTTATTTGTACTTCGGTTCAATCCAGGTTTACTTCCTTGTTTACCCAGCTGGAGGGTCAGGCTGAATTCGAGGAACACGTACAGGCACATCCGTTTCTAAAGTATCGAGAGTGGTCGATAGACTGTAATGGGCCCTCCATTTACATAAGTAGCTACACATCTTTCTGATATTACATCAGTAGGCCTGATCGGCACACGACTAGCGTGTGCTGACTCGTCATCCTCTGATTGGATGAAAGTGTGGGGGGGGGGTAGACACCCACTTTCAGCCAATCAGCTGTCGACCTTTATTTGAGTGGTTCACATTAGTCCTAAGGGCTCGCGCCCCGGTCTAATAATAAATCAGAGTTGAATTTACCTCGGACTTAATACTTAGTTCTCAGGCTTACTGTGAACAAGATGCTTCCTCGACAGCTAGGTGTAAGCCCGTGACGGACATACACCAGCCCCGTTACACCTGGTAGCACTTCGTAGTTCTTCCCATGACCAAGTTCGAGATGAGTGAGAACCAGCCTGCTGGACCTCCAGTCATGACACTGGAGCATGCATCCTTCCCCCATCTCACGTCGATCGAGTAGCAGGCGCTCCACCGCCTTGCGGCGGTGTCAGGAGAAGTGGTCGTCACATCGCTGCTGAGCTCAGCGACCCCCGACCAGCATCGCCAAGCCATCCAAAAGTTTATGCTCCGCGAGCTCGCAGAAGCAAAGCGGCTAGTACCAACTCCCTCACAACCCTCACGGAACGATGCCGTGAAGATGGAGACCTCTTCATATTCTGGGACAGGTCCAAATCGTCTTCCTCTGAACCGCTGGTTCAGAGCGATTGATATCGCGATCACCTCGAGGTTAATCGAGGCGCCGTCGGCCAAAGTGAACTTCCTTCTATCCCGCCTCACCGGCAAGGCCAAGGGATGGGCCCTCGGCAAGCTCGTCGTCGACCTACACGAGTTACCGACTCTGGAGACACTCCAGAGTGACCTTCATCTCGCATTTGAACCACCACAAGACGAGTCACGCGTTCGGACGACGTTGCCCTCAAGCACGGCAAGATGTCCATGCGCGACTATGTACAGAAGACGCGTCATCTCGCTTCGTGCATCGTCACGAAACCAATCGACATGGAGTCTCAAGTCCATGTATTTGTGCCCGGGATGCTCGAAGGCATGACACGATACTGTCTTATGCGGGCTGAACCCGCGACCCTGGAAGAAGCTTTCGCCCTCGCGTTACGCCAGGACTACATGGTGACATCGTCGTATGCAAGGACAATCCCAACAGAGACTCGTCAGTCGGATCCTGAGCCCATGGAGATCGACGCCGTTGAGGCGTCGCAGCGTCGGCAGTGGGCACCCTCGAGGCGAGGACGAAGCAGCCGAGATGACCGTCCTATGGTTTGCTTCCAGTGTCGGAAGCCTGGACATCGCGCGGGGGCATGCCGCACGCCGGCTTCCGTCATTACCTACGTGGATCATTCCACGTCCGGCGAAGTAACCCCGGCCGCACAACAAAAAAGCGGCCGGGACCAGTAGGGGCGGGATGCCCTACTGGTTGACACGGAGGGCCGGGTCCACCGGTGGCAGACCAACTTCCTAGCCCCCGTGCTTCACGCACACTTCAACGCCACCATCACCAGCGGCGACTCGAGACTGATCATCGTCTGTCTGCTTGTCGTGGGCGCCCGGCGACCTATCCGTGCGCTCCTGGATTCAGGTGCGACGAACAACTTCTTCCGCGCGTCGTGCCTGTCGGTGCTCCCCAATAGCGTTCGCGTCCGGAATGGTCCGGGCGAGGTGGAAATCAAGCTTGCTGACGGCAAGGTTCACCGCGCTGCGCGGCGCGAGGTCTCGCTGCCGTATATGTTCGACGGCTTTCACAGCAATGATGACTTTCTCGTGATCGAGATGAATTACGCGTTTGGTTGTATCCTGGGTATCCCATGGTTGGCCCGGTATCAGCCCCAGATAGACTGTCTGGCTCGTTCGGTCAAGCGCCCTCACGACTTCGACGTAAACGAGTTATTCACATATCTCGTGGTTGCACCAAGAGACTGGCCCCACGTCACATTCGTGGACACCCCGTCCACGACGCACATTGTGCACAGAGCGAGCGATGACCCTCTTTGCACGACCTGCGCAGTGCTGTTGACTGGCGAAGACGAAGAAGGACACGCGCGGGAGGACACGCGTGACTGACAAGCAAGAGAGCATCTGCGCTTCTCGCGGATGAAAGACTTGGCGGTTGAGCAGAGGCTCCCGCATGTTAACGATGTGGTCGAGCAGTGGCTCCCGCGTACTACCGGCGGTCGAACAGCGGTTCCTTCATGCTATTGAGGCCGTCGAGCAGAGGCTCCCGCACGACGATGCCGCGGTTGGTCCGCAGTTACCACCGCACGCGACCAGCGTGGTCGAGGACAAGCTCTCGCGCCTGGAGGAGGGTGTATCATCGTCCAGCGGGAGCTACACCTCAGTCTCGAGCAGGGGATCGAGATGCACAAAGACATCCCGCAGGTCGCGGCGACGATTGAAGCCTCGCCGAAGTTTTGCAGACCCACCACCAGGATCAACTGAATCGGTCAGCACAATCGAATATGCGGACGGTGCTCCCAGCCAGACGCGCGTCATCGAAGTAGCGAGACCACCTTGCTACGCCAAGTCCATCACCAGCCTCCCAGGCCTCTCCTGGAAGAAGTTCCTCCGGGCCCTCAAAGGCCGGGGACATCGAGCAAGTCTGTCTGATTACCGACGCTTACTCGGTGCCACACGAGATTAACTCTGTTGAGCTTGACGACGCGTCGACAAGTCCATAGAGTGCTGAACCAATGTCAGCGCGCAAGGAGCGCTTCACCGCGCAGTCTTAGGAAAGTATGAAGGCGTATGGTAATCCGGTCTACGAGACAGTCCGCGAGTTTACCGATGACTTCCCGGATAAGGTTCCCGCAGCTCTGCCTGCGGAACGTGGCATCTGCCACGAGATAGACCTCGCGCCGGGCGCGAAGTATTGCGTGACACGGCAGTGGCCACTGCCGCGCGATCAAGTCAAGGCCATCGACGACTTTTTCGAAGGTCGCCGGCAAGTATGTCCCCACATTCGAGTCCAACCTTATGTGTGAAGAAGGCCACGGGTGGTTGGCGCATCGTCCACGCTTTCAACAAGCTCAACGACGCCACCATCCCGACACAGACCCCGATCCCCCGCAAGGACATGGTACTGGACTCCATGTCGGGCAGCGTCGTCTTCAGTGCCATCGACCTGACCGATGGCTTTTATCAGATACTGATGCGCGAGAGTGACATCCCTCTCACGGCCGTCAGTACTCCCAGCGGAATGCTCTGGGAGTGGCTCGTCATGCCTCAAGGCCTGAAGAACGCACCCGCCACGTTCAATCGCGTGGTTTCCCATGTGCTTCGCCCACTCCGCGAATTCGCGCCGAGTTACTTCGGCGATGTCTTCGTCCACAGTCGCGCTGAGGACGGTTTCAGCGCGGTCGAAGTCCATATCCAGTACCTGAGGCAAGTGGTTCAAGTGATGAGAGAGAACAAACTGTACGCCAACCTCAAGAAGTGTGTATTTTATGAACCGGAGATTCCGGTGCTCGGTTGTTACGTGAGAAGGGAGGGCAAGCCGACCTAGAGAAGGTTTCGTCCATTTGTTCATGGCCCACGCCCACAAGTCCCACTAGCTTTGTCAGGGTCTCGCGAACTACCTGCACAAATATACGAAAGCCTACCCCGGACCGATCCAGCCGCTGTCGTACCTGTTGAAGAAAGACGCCACGTGGTCTTGGCGTCCCGAGCACCAAGCCGCATTCGACTCGGTTAAGAAGTGCTTGGCGTCTGCGCCAATACTGATGCTCCCAAACGAGTCGAAGCATTTCCACGTGATGTGCGGCGCTTGCGATTTTGCTATCGGGCGCGCGCTCATGCAGTTTGACATTGAAGGCCATGAGCGAGTCGTGCGTTACCAGTCACGACAGATGAAGCCAGCTGAGCGTAACTACCCCGTACACGACAAGGAACTCCTTGCGATGCGGTATGCTCTGATAAAATTCAGTGTGTATCTGATGGGCGAGCAGGCATTCGCCGTGTACACAGATCATGCATCGCTTCGGACAGCCATGAAATCGCCACATCTGTCCCAGCGCATGACGCGGTGGTTGTCGTTCTTCGCCGAGTACAACTTCGTCGTGCACTAAAACCCGGGCAAGAACAATATCCTCGCCGATGCGCTGTTTCGGCGATCCGATTACGATCCTCGTGTCGTGTTGGGTCGTCAAGAAATTGACGACTAGGATGAAGGTGATGATTACTGCGCTGTGTGCGCAGCGTCAGGTATCAACCTGACGTCTGCGTCCCCCGAGATGGCCTTGCGCGATGCGATCGTCGCGGCATACACGGACGATGCGGTCTACTCTAACATCTTGGCGTACCTCTGCTCTCCCAGTGACGAGACACTGGGAGCTCTCTCGCGCAATACACGCAACCAGATCGACCGCTACCATCTTGACGGTGATCTGCTGTACTACAACATCGATCTCTTCGATGCTCCGCGAGTCGTCGTACCCAACGACGACGATCTGCGAGCTCGCATCATTCACGAGTTCCATGATAGCCCCACAGGCGCACACTTGGGCCGCGAGAAGACCTTCGCGGCAATATCTCGCGATTTTTCTGGCCCCGCATGTACAAAAGGGTGCGTAAGTGGGTCCGCACTTGCGAGACCTGTCAACGGGTGAAGTCGTCCAAGCTGTCACAAGCGCCCCTACGCCCGCTGCCGATCGCAACTGAGGCCTGACGCTCAGTTTCCATGGCCTTTGCCTTCGGGCTCCCTCCCGATGCCGACGGTCGGAATGGCGTCTTGGTTTTTGTGGATCGATTCACGAAGATGGTACATCTCACACCCGTGAGAAATACGGTCACCGCATCTGAGACCGCGGTGCATTTCGTCGATTGTGTGTTTCGCCACCATGGCTTTCCGGGGTCGATCATCTCCGATCGTGACCCTCCGTTCACATCCGCATTCTGGACCGTCCTCTTCCAGCTTCTGGGGACGAAACTGTCGATGTCGACGGCGGACCACCCGGTGACGGATGACCAGACAGAGCAGGTATACAGGGTCCTCGAAGATGTTCGTCGGAGTTACGCAACTTCGTTCGCGAGTTGGAGCAAGTTCTTACCCCTTGCCGAGTTTGCACTCAATAACGCTGAGCTCGCCTCGACGGGGTTGACACCGTTCTTCGCGAACAACGTGCGACACCTGCGCGTCCCCGCTCTTCTCGCCGTGGGCCATCCTACAGTGACTGGTGCCTCCACTCTGGGTGGGGATGATGACGGTGTCAATGATGACTATGTTGAGACAAGTGGGGCTCACGACCCCGAGACACTGTATGCGGTCACCCGATCCAAGGCCATACAGGCTCTCACGACGCCAGGTCCCGCGGCGTCTCCTCTCGCAGCATGGGAGGCACGAACCCTAATTGACCCCGGTAATACCGGTACTCAAGTCGCGGCCAACTACGCGCCGAAGCCCCTGGTGCGCCAAGTCGATAACGCCGCCGTTTCGGCGTTCATCCAGCGACACGCGTCAATCGCTCGTTTTGTGCGTGATGCACTTCAAGATGCACTGGATAAACAAAAAGGGAACGCGGACAAGCGCGGACGCAAGAATATGGCTACCTTCCGGATAGGAGAGCAAGCCCTCCTGTCAACCGATGGCATTCCCTCTTCTCCGGTGACCAATGTCGGCGCGAGCAAACTCACGCCTCATGTTATTGGACCCTTTAGAGTCGTAAAGGTTAACGGTGAAGCCTACACGTTGGATATTCCTACATCATTACGATTACACCCGACGTTCTACGTCGGGCGGCTCAAGAAATACCACCCCGCTGGTAACCCGTCAACGCTGGATCCTACGGCGGCGGCGCCGGAACATAGATCAAACGCCCCTCCCTGCGTGCCGTCTGCGGCACTCCGAAGACGTGAATCTCCAGCTCCCGAGTCCGCGCCAGTAACTCCAGATTCGACTGGCGCGTCGCTTTACAGACGCCACAACCCTCGCGGACTTGCATGTAACAGATTCGATCATCATTCCACGCGTTTGTACACACACGCGCACGAAGATCTCGCAGCGAATGTTCACCAACCGCTTCCTCGCGACTCGCGAGCCACGCCACGAAGTTGTCGCCTTCCCGAAGCATCCGATTCCACTAGGCGGTCATGGCACACCACGAGCGCTGGAGCGAATCATGCCCGACGTCATCAATACTTTTTTCCCGTAGCGCTCGAAATCGACGGAAGTAATCTTGCATTGTCGCAAAGGGCCCTCCATTTACATAAGTAGCTACACATCTTTCTGATATTACATCAGTAGGCCTGATCGGCACACGACTAGCGTGTGCTGACTCGTCATCCTCTGATTGGATGAAAGTGTGGGGGGGGTAGACACCCACTTTCAGCCAATCAGCTGTCGACCTTTATTTGAGTGGTTCACATTAGTCCTAAGGGCTCGCGCCCCGGTCTAATAATAAATCAGAGTTGAATTTACCTCGGACTTAATACTTAGTTCTCAGGCTTACTGTGAACAAGACGCTTCCTCGACAGCTAGGTGTAAGCCCGTGACGGACATACACCAGGCCCGTTACATAGACATCCTCTTATTGTCGTTCAGGGCGTCGAAGTCATGCCCATCTCTCATCACTCCATGAATAACACGAGTACCTGGAAATCGCATGTTTTGCAAATTTCTACAAGTACAGTGTGTAGCTGGGAGATCAACGAGACGCCACGGCTGCACCTATCCAGATTTTTGTGACGGTCCAGTGAACAAAACGTTGCGCGCCCCATCCAGGCATGGGATGGCGCGTCACAGTTTGCTGAGAGCAGCAAGCCTCTTCGCTTACTTACTAGAACATGAACTAGATCCATCTCAAGGCTTTTTTATTAAGTTGGCCGCCATCTGCACTCGGTCGGATACCAATTCTCTCATTTTCTGAAATATCCTAAACGTTTCCAGATGCTTGGCTACGCTCCGACAACCATTCTCAATACAACGGTTAGCTTGTCCCCAAGATTTGACGTAGTTTCACCGTTTGCGGACAGCTGAAAGCACCCTCACAACTTCTATTTAACTCAATTCCTTTTGTCGATCGCGGCAACAAGGGCTCGGTAAATTTCAATATCCGTAACAATACTTTCCTTAAACTAATTGCGCAAACTAATTGCCCGCCATCAATTACGACCAATAGTAATCCAGACTGATTTTTTATGCCCATTAAAAATCAATGGCCAGAAAGACATGATTATCGTGGCATGAACGTTGGATCTCCTTCATTTTCAACTTCATTATGCGGTTGACTTCCCCGCTATCTCCCAAGACCCTCCCACCCACGCGCACTCGTTGCCATGTCCCCTGCCGCCCCTTGAACTAAAAACGTGTTGGCAAAAAGCTACAATTACTAACCGTATCTTTGCAGCATGTTTGCGCCATGCCATTATACACTACCCAGACACGGCTTCCTACTTTCGATTGTTAAGTTGCCCGAGTTTGAGAAAAAGACTACCTCACTGATCCGCTGTATCAAAGTTGCTACGGTTTAATGACTCCCCACCAACGCGTACCTCTGAGCGGAGTGAACCTGCAACTAAGAGAGCTTTTGCTTTGGTTATACGGAGAGTAGAAGTGGCTTCTTCTGCGCAAGATGATTTGAAATGGATTCCTCCCACATCAAATGATATGGAGCGGCCCTTTTGTTGTGCTGGAATTGTGCTCACTCGGCTATGACGTTACATTGTTCCTAGCCGGCTAGTACTCGACTGCGGACAGCTTCCTGATTCCATTCGATTTCGACAGAAGTAGTGGTTTTCGCAGTTGGTGCGAGTCATGCCGTTACTGATAGCTCGTTTCGATTCGCTCAGCGACAAACTTGTGTAGTTGATATCGCTCGTGACGTGGCGATGCCAAAATTGCTGATTATTTGCCGTTGGAAATATAGTCTCGACCGGTCAGAAACGGCTTTCACGAGATATCTACGAGCACCACATCCACTAACACATCCTTGATGACACTCTGAATTAAAATCCAATGATTATAAATTTCAAATTGGGACAGTAAGAAAAGCGAATTGCAAAATATGTTGTTGTAATCTTTGACCATAGTAGCCAAAAACATTCCATAATTATTCACCCCGCCCTTGAAGTTAGTTCCATAACAACCAAACACTCGTTTGCACATTTTCGTGACCCGAATGCCTATGTTGTAAAATAATGCAACTCTATCGAAAAGCCGTTTACTTCTTCTCGAATATCGAAACGGATCCCGGAATTTCCGATCATCTAGTGGAAGTTGCTCTATTGTTATAGTAAGTAATGTAACTTTCTTCGCTGCTTGTTTCTTCAATTACCGTTTGACACGAGATATCGAAAATCAATCAATCTTATATCAATGCTATGCAAAATCCAGAAATTGCCGTGCCTGTCATCCTCTGGGTTTTGTATACGTACTGGGGAAGCATCTCGGTGTTATTCAATCGACAGAGTCTTCGAAAGGCTGTGTGGTAATTGTGTTGTCTTTGGTAGGACGAGAGCGCGTTCCTTTTACGATAGGGCGACTCGAAAATCCGATATGGTTGATGTGACAGAAATTGCTCGAGGCAACTTCTACCTACCATCGATCCCACAGCCATTGAAGAAAAGATGACAGCTAAGATCTTCTGATAATACATCGTCAACTAAGTTCCCAGTAGCTGGAACAGGGTGTCCCAGAACGCACCCGTGAAACGCGGGTCTCTGTCCGAGACTATGGTCTCTGGTAGACCATGATAGCGAAACACGCTATCTAGGAACAGCTGTGCAGCTTGTTTCCCGGTGACCTTGTCACGTACCGGAGCAAGATGCACCATCTTGCTCAAACAGCAGACAAAAACCAATATGCCGGTGTTGCCCTTGTCATCGGCCGGCAGGCCGAAAACGAAGTCGAGACTCATCGACAGCCACAAGCAGCTATCAAAGGTAGGATCTGCAGTGGAGCCGAAGCGTAGCCCGAAGGCTTCACCCTCTGACATGTTTCACATGTCTTGACATAGTGTGCCACCCACTTATACATGCGGGGCCACCAAAATGTCTGAGAGACCATTTGGTAGGGTTTCTTTCGGCCAAGATGGCAATTCAAGGACGCGTCATGTGCCTCCAGATATGCCCTAACTTCAGTTCCTCGACATTCCTGATGACGATACGATTGTATTCAGGCGTCTATTAACCATTCACGAAACACGGGCTGGTATCTCTTCAACATTCAGTCCTGAATTCTACATAAGTCATCTTGCTATCTGATCCCAGTTTATTCCAGCCAAGTGTTTGAACAGGGCTTCAGGAGAAAATGCTCTTATCAATGTTCTTCTGGAGACTAGCCTTTTTTTGGAAATAAATCCAACTACCATCGCCTCTATTCCGACACGACGATGCTAATTTGTCAAGAATATCCACCGTCTCTCCGCCGTTAGTCGCGTCGGTCACGTGAGTACTGAGACCTCTAAGATTATACTCGACGGTGGTGACCTGGATCACATCAGACAAATTTGGCCTCTCGCCGACAGCAGCCTCCCCAGCAACACTGTTGTAAATTAGCGCTGAAGCCATGATGTGACGGAGTCACACGAGCACCTTGCTTGAGGAAGCGTGCTATTAGAGTATACAAACTCTAAGTGAACGGCGGTTCACTAGTCCCTGGTCTGAGGGGACTTAATAGCCAGTTTAGAGTAGATTTTAGACTGATTTATTTATAGTTAATTAGGTTCATTTGGCCTGTAATACAAACTCCTAATTAACTATAATTTAACCCTATTATGCATATAAAAGGTAGGTTTAATGTTATTGGTTGGCCCTCAGCCACCAGACCTACGTGGCAGTGGCGTGGTCCACACCAGGAGTGTGGTCCACACCACTCACAATAGAGTATTTAAAACAAATACCCACAGAAGTATATCTACTTCTAAAGGCGGTACCCTTTCTAGGGTACCCCTTCATGTAATCCCGTTACATCCTCCCCCACTGTGGTTGGAAACACCCCCCAACCAATGAGGTGTTAGGAAGAGAGCGCCGCTCTCTTTCCTGTCCTTGTTGATACCCATCGACGAGCCACCGTTGTGGATTTGAGACTTCCATTCAGCCTTTTGCACGAGCAACAAGACACCCCTAGGTTTCCACGTCAACTTCTTTCAAAATGCCGAAGAAGGCAAGCACCCCTAGCGCTTCGGCGCCTTCTAAGTCTAAGACCGTGAGGTCGAAGACTACTAAGGCCAAGTCGTAAGACAAGGCCGCTCCGCGCAAGGAAGCAAGGTAGCTTCAGAGGCAGCCAGCAAGCGCACCGCTGCTGCTGCTGCCAAACAAGGAGGGTGCCCGCGACGCAGTCGCTCGTGCTACTTGTCGCCCGACGATAGGCCGAACCCTCGGTTCACCTATCGGGACCACAGTCATGGAGCAGATTCCCCTGTATTTGATATCCCAATGATCGCGGGATCAGATTCTGACGGGGACTCTCCTGGATCCACCAAGGATCCAACTCCTTCTCAGGATGCTCCTTCACAGAACGCTCCTGTTGATGATACTGCATCATCAGAAGCTAAGGCGGCTCCGACAAGCTTGCCTACCAAGAACCTTACTTTAGACAAAGGTAAGGCTCGAGCCCAGGCTGCGAAAGCGGCTCCTCAAAAACGGGCTGATGAGGGTGCTGCTGCTGCTAAGAAGCGCGCAGCCCCTGGCTCTCCTACTTCAGAGCCTTCCATCGCAAAGGGATTTCGATCCCTGTTTGACTCCTCAGACGAAAGGAGGGGGCTGTCACTGAGCCCCAAGAGATCTCCAATGATCTCGATGAGCAGCAGGAGCGCTATCAAGCTGCTCAGCTGCAAGGCGCACCTGTGCCGCCGGTGTATCCCCATGGATACTACCCACCGGATGCGGGGTCTGGGTCTCCCATGTTCTTGGAGCACCTCAAGGCCCCTCGTGGTCTAAACCATGGTCGCACTTCACGTGGCGCCTATGAGCGTGCCTTGGTTCAAGTCGAACCAATCATTGTCAATGGCATTGAGGCCGCTAGGTGTGTGCTACTTGCACCACACCGAATTCCTCTTAAGGAATTCACAAGTCTCCGGAAGAAACCGGAAGACCGTGGTGGGCTCTTCACCGTATGGGGCTACCCTTGGGTACAGCCCGAGAACACCGCAACCCAGACCCAGGCGGAAGACCTGTTCTGGAGATGGGTTTCTCTAAAGAACTTCACAGTTCAGGAGTTGAAAGAACTTCGGGAAGATCGTCTGCCGTCCTATGTCTTGGACCAGCGAGATCTTCGAATTGAGTTTGCCCACTTAGTCGCTAAGCGGCAACTCCACTCCGTCATGGAGGGACTTAGACAGCAGTCTAAGTCCAGCGCTCAAGATGAGCGCGGGTACAGTTCCGTTAACCCGGGAACCGTACGCCGTAAGGCGGCTAAGAAGCTGCGGACTACTTACGCTCCGGCTATTGCAGATCCCACATCTCAACAGCCTTCGGGCGGTCAACCCGGAGCCGGTCTTCCGGCTCCCACGAGCTCTGTGACGAGAGGTAACCCCGCCACTTCACTAGCTGCTGGCGCTTCCCAGAACGCCGCCGCTCCTGGACGACCCGCTCCACATGGTAGTGGAGCTCACCGTTCCGATCAAGGAGGGCAGGAGGAGCTCTCGCACGCGTTTGAGTACGAGGCTCCTTCTCAGCCTTATCATTCTGGGCCCTCAACTTCGGGTCGGGACTCTGTGGGGTCCCTGTTAAGCGACGAGGTCCGTCAGATTCGAGATCGTGTTTACGCAATCGAGATAGCCCTTGGGGTTGGACCTGGTGGTCAGGCTGCCTCTCAGGCTGGCAAGCCGGGGACCCTTGAGGTCCTTCGCCAAGACTTGGACGCTCTTGGTCGTGAGACCCGAGGGCTCCATGGGCGTGTTGACCGCCGAGTTCCGGCTTCTGCCCTGAAGGAACTCCATCGAGGCTTAGACGTTCTAAGCCATGAGGTGCATGACCGGATGCCCTCTTGTGGGGCAGGGGTACTCGTATCACTCGGCGTACGAGTATGGCTCTTACGCGAACTCTTCCCATTCCGTACACTCATACCCTTCGTATGACTCGCGTGGGTACCAGTCTGTGTTTCATTCACAGGCTTCGCAACCGGCAACTCCGGTTGTCCAGAGGACCCAGCCTCGTTTCGAGGAGGGGAGCCTTCACCTTGGTCTTCCTCTGTCCGAGAAGGAGGACCCAGCAGGTCGTGATACCACTGAAGACGCCCCACGTAGAACGTCGGGCGCGTCGCCATTGACTTTGGAAGGTCAATGGTATACGCCGCGCCATGTCTGGCCAGGACCACAAAGGGTCCGATGAAGCGGTGCTTCTACTTGTTGCTCTCTACAAAACTAACCACCTTTAGCGGTAGGTTTTAGTGTCTAATAGGACTGATTCACCCTTTTAAAACACAGCTAAGTTTCCTCTTCCATGTTTATCTGTGTACTCATTTTGTCTATGTTGTGCTGATGCCATCGCATCTCTAACCCGGCTGATCAACATCAGCCTGTCGTCTATAAACGACGACAACTGTCTTTTTAAAGACTCTGACTCGATCTCCGAGACCTGGGAGGAAAAGGCTTTCCGAGCCTCTCCCCCACTTACGATGGAGACCACGGTGCCTCCCCGCAAGGTTAGCGGTACCTGGGGGTGTCGTAACCCATTCAAGTAGAACGGGGTAAACCCCGTTGATGCGTGTACCGCATTGTTGAGTGCAAACTCAACCATAGACAGCTAGTCCGACCAGGACCGAGGTGCTTCCGCACAGATACTGCGTAGAGTATCTTCGAGCGCGCGGTTGACGCGCTCCGTCTGACCATCCGTCTGCGGATGGTCCGCAGTTGACATCGTCAACTTAGTTCCTAGTAGCTGGAACAGGGTGTTCCAAAACGCCCTTGGTGTTACCCGTGTCGTCCGCCGGTAGGCCGAAGACCAAGTCGAGACTCATCGACTACCAGCAATCTGCTGGTACAGGAAGGCTCAGCAGTGGAGCCGAGGCGTGGCCCGAAGACTTCACCCTCTGACATGTTTCACATGTCTTGACATAGTGTGTCACCCAGGGGCCACCAAAAATGACTGACAGACCGTTTGGTAGGTCTTCTCTCGGCCAAGATGGCCACTCATCGGAGTATCATGCGCCTCTAGAAGTATCTCATACTTCAGATCCTCGTCGTTTGGAACGACAACCCGAGGAGGATCTCTAGGGTCTACTCTGTAGTGGAGTAACCCTTCGGCCAGCTCATAACGATGGAGCTGCGTCCGCTGTCGAGGCGAAAGCCTGTCGACTTTGGCGTCCTTGCCATCGGACAAGAACTGCACCAGTGGTGTGTAGTTCTCGTCCTTCTGATACGCCAAGCGTATCCGATCGTATAGATCTGTCGTGACCCGACTGACATGAGCTAGCTCATAGTCAGGTCGACGCGACAATGCATCGGCAAGCGCGTTGAGCTTGCCCGGCTTGTATTCAACGCAGAAGTTGTATTCCGCGAAGAATGACAGCCACCTCGCCATCTGCTGCGATAGATGCGGCGAGTTGGTGGCAGTCCGCAAGGACGCGTGATCAGTATAGATCACAAAGGGCCTCGTGCCCAAGAGATGAACTCTAAATTTGACAAGAGCGTACTTCTTTGCAAGTAGCTCCTTGTCATGAACGGGATAGTTCCGTTCGGCAGCCTTCAGCTGCCTGGACTGGAAGGAGATGACACGTTCGTGTCCTTCATCGTCCTTCTGCAATAGCGCACAGCCTATTGCATAGTCAGAAGCGTCACAGACGACGCTAAATGACTTGTTCTCGTCCGGCAAGGCCAGGACTGGCGCTTGCTGTAAGCTCGCCTTGATGCTGTCGAAAGCACCCTGGCGCTGTTGCTCCCATACCCAGTCGGCACCCTTCTTTAAGAAATCTGACAAGGGTCGAGCAAGTTCAGCGTACCTTGCGCTGTACTTGTGAAGATATTTGGCTAAGCCCAACCATTTCCGGAGGCCCTTCTGTGACCTCGGGGTCGGCCAAGCCGCTATGGCCTTGACCTTCCCTGGATCGGCGTGTACGCCGACCCTGTTTACAAAGCAGCCGATGACCTTTATCTCCTCAGCTGCAAAGACGCATTTGTCGATGTTGGCATAGAGCTTGTTAGCTCTCATGACCTCAAACACTCGACGGAGGTGCTTCAAATGCACCTCCATAGCCGTCTGGCCACCTTCGGCACGGCTATGGACGAATATGTCGTCGAAGTACGTCTGTGCGAACGTACGCAATGGTCTAAACAATTGTGTGACCAAGCGATTGAACGTCGCTGGGGCATTCGATAGCCCCTGTGGCATCACCAGCCACTACCAGAGCATCCCACTCGGGGTGCTCACTGCGGTGAGAGGAATGTCACTCTCCCGCATCAGGATCTGGTAGTATCCGTCTACCAGATCCAGGGCACTGTACATCGTACAGCCCGACATGTTGTTCAGCAACACATCCTTGCGAGGGATCGGCGTCTGTGCCCGTACCGTCGCATTGTTCAGCTTGTTGTAAGCATGAACCAGACGCCACTTCCCGTTCGGTTTCCGAACGCAGAAGGTCGGCGTCGAGTGCGGGGACTTCGACTCCCGCACCATGCCCGACTTCGCCTTTTCAGCGAAGAAGGCATCTATGACCTCGCACT
This sequence comes from Phytophthora palmivora, assembly GCA_008079305.1. Classification (NCBI taxonomy): domain Eukaryota; phylum Oomycota; class Peronosporomycetes; order Peronosporales; family Peronosporaceae; genus Phytophthora; species Phytophthora palmivora. The sequence continues at coordinate 48,706 of VOQZ01000272.1, read as the reverse complement.
GCTCGCGAGGTAGAGGCCACTGCCTCGTGACACAGTACTTTGTGCCAGGCACGAGGTCAATCTCGTGCCGAACTCCCCGATCCGGCGGGAGTTGGGATGGTGGGTGCTTCGATACCACATCCGAGTACTCTTTCACAAGAGGATACATTGGATCCTCCGGATTCTTGAAGATCTCAGAAACTAAGCGCGTTGCACGCTGCTTCGTGAACCCCTCCAGGACATCCTCGTCCATTACGGAGGAAGAGTTCAAATCTTCAGGAGAGGTCTCCGGCTTCAGGAGCACCATCTCCGCAATCTCTCCGGCCTTCAACTCGGCCAGGAAGTCCTTCATGGACAATTCCTCGAGGTTCAGCAGTGCTGACACCTCTGTCAGTGCCTCCAGATGGACGGCACCTGCTCTAACTTGACGACCGGACACGCCGTCGAAGACATGGCATTGCTCTTCGACTGGCCGTGCCGGTGGGGTCTCACACTCCGAGTGTGGTACTTGGTTATACACGGGAGGTGCTCAATGACACCTCCGCCCTCGTACTGATCTTCTTGACCCCGCGTGGAACTACGTTACCCACGCTAGAGACGCATACTGCGCTCTCGATCTTCTTCTCGGTCTCTTCGACCTCGTGTGGAACTATGTTACCCACACCGGAGGCGCTCTCAGCGTCCTCCCCAGCAGCCTCAGCTGCTTGCGGACCTATGTTACCCGCTTGCGGAACTACGTTACCCGCCTGTGGACCTATGTTACCCACTTGTGGACCTATGTTACCCACACTGGAGACGCCTTTAGCGCTCTCCTTAGCAGCCTCTGCTGCTTGCGGACCTATGTTACCCGCCTGGTCAGAGCCGTCCGGCACTGCCACAGTCAAAGCCCATACGGCGCGACGACTCTTAGCGTTGGGACTTGCCGTCGTGGCAATCCCACACGCTTGGCAATGAGCCTTGGTCTCACGACCGGTTGCGAGGCTCATCGCAACATCTTCGTTGGAGTCCGTAACTCCCAATACTTCTTCGGGCGCACAAGCGCCTTGGCGACCATCTCTGGCGCCCCAGTCCCGAACAGAGGTGGGAACATTACTCACCAAAGCTCTGTCGGAGACTGCAGGCCGGCTAGCCCCAATGGCTTTCCCGCGCCAATTGATCCAGGCCTCGTGCTTTTCGAGCCACGGCATGCCCAGGATCAAGTCGTTCTTGTCCATGTCTAGGACAAGGAACGACTCCGTGCTGTCAAAGTCTTCAAACTTTACAGCCAGGTCCATACGGACCCCAGGTACGTTAACCACCGTACCATCGGCCAGTCTCACCGAGACCTGGCCCCTGCCTTTGCTTTCTCGCAAAGCATCGGCATACTTGTCGCCATTCCGCGCGACCGTCTGGCGTCGAGTAAAGTTTGTCGACGCCCCAGAGTCAATCAGGACTCTAAAGGGATCTCCATATCCCCGTACACTCGCGTGTACCACGAGCAGTCCGCCGCTGCTCTTTCTCGTCTCGAGAGCGCCCAGGCTCTCAGGGGCTAAGCCTCCATGGCGTGCGCCGTCCGCACTCCTACCATGGGGACTTAGATCTTCCCCAGTAGGGCGCCCCGCCCCTACTGGTGACCCCAGTTCCCCTGGCTCTTGGGTCATGGTTTTTGCCACGGGCCCCTCGAGCCCCTAGGTTTGGAAGGGAACTTCCTTTGCCCTCCCGCAGGGTAGGCACGTTGCATGTGCCTGAGCTTCCCACATCCGTAGCAACGGATGGAGCTCTGTACGGCCGTACCCAGTTCCATGGGTACCGGTCCGGTGCTAGCTCCAGCTGCTGGAGCTCCTTGCACTGCGCCTGACGACGCATTGTGGCCTCGCCACACCGACGTAGGAGTACGAGCCTGTCGGTGGCTGTACTCCTCTTGGAGGGCGATCTGGATCACTTCCTCCATAGTGTTCGCATGCACGCGGAACAACTGTGTGCGGGATGGACCCACCTTCAGGCCATCCATGAATACAGTCACTTTGATGTGTTCAGGTAGGGGGTTCCCTACCAGAGATGCAGCGAGTACTCGCATCTCCTGGATGTACTCATGCAGCTCACGCTTCCCTTGTTTACAGGCAAGGAAGCGCGAGCGCTGGCGATACTCATAGTTCGCCGGAAGGAAGGCGGCTCTAAGCTGTTGACACAGCTGAGCCCAGGTTGTGAAACAACCCGGCGTTGTCGCTTCGCGCGTGTACGCCCAGGTCTTCGCCCGACCTCCTAGGTTGGACAGGGCGAAAGCGACTCGAAGTCGCTCGGTCGAGATTAGAGCCGCGTCCATCGCGAGCTCTACCTCTCGGACCCAGAAGTGGAGGTTCTCTCCCTCCTTTCCCTCGTAAGGATTAACCTTAAGCCTCAACGGCTTAGGTTGGGCTGGCTTCATCTCAGCCACGGGGGTCTGCAGCCCTTGTACGTGGGTGATAAGCCCTCTCTCGTACGTGTCGAACGCCTCGATGCGTTCGACCTGCTCGGCCGGCGTAGCAGCCGCCAAGCTTCGGAGGGCATCTCCTCCAAAGATGCCCACCATCCTCCGGACCGACTCAAACTGAGAGTCGGTCAAATGAGGGACTCCCCTCTATCCATTCTGGCTTACCATGTAAGAGCCACAGAGGATTCAGGTAGTCAATCTACCCGCGTAGGCGTGGATTGACTACAAGTGCTACCAAGTATGACGGGGTCACACGAGCACCTTGCTTGAGGAAGCGTGCTATTAAGAGTATACAAACTCTAAGTGAACGGCAGTTCACTAGTCCCTGGTCTGAGGGGACTTAATAGCCAGTTTAGAGTAGATTTTAGACTGATTTATTTATAGTTAATTAGGTTCATTTGGCCTGGAATACAAACTCCTAATTAACTATGCTTTATCCTAATAATGCATATAAAAGGTAGGTTTAATGTTATTGGTTGGCCCTCAGCCACCGAACCTAGATGGCAGTAGTGTGGTCCACACACACCACAACAGAGTATCTAAAACGGATACTCACCGAAGTATATCTACTTCTAGAGGCGGTACCCTTTCTAGGGTACCCCTCATGTAACCCCGTTACAGACGACCTGACCACGACTGTTTGGGAGCGCAGCTCTCCTCGCTCAGCTCTCTAGTCGAGCTAGGTCTTCGCATATAATCGTCCATTAATGTAGTTGAAATTGCCCTATGTGGAAAGTTAAGTACTCATTCATATTGCAGACATTATTAGCTAATTAACTAGAAAATACTGTATAGTCTACAAACTACCCTATTCTCACAATTAAATCCGCTGGCTGGTGACTTGTGAACGGTCGTTCATTAAGAGTTTGTATACTGTTGATAGTACGCTTCGATGCTCGTGCGACCCCGTCACTAGTTGGGTGAGGTTTGAAGCTATTTGTACTGGAGACGTTGCGACTCTGGACATTCACTCAACGCCGATTACACCAGACGTCCAGATTTGCACCTATACGTTCCACCCCTCCGACACCCTTACCATAATAAGAATTTGAACGGCCTTGCCATCAAATTTAAGATAACTACGCCACATTCAGTGTGATATGATTGCAACATTAAGCTCTATGATAAGCGGTGGCCAAACAGTCATATGATGTGAAGTTGGTATCACACCCTTAGGGTAATCCCAATTTCGTTGACATTGCGTTCGTTACATCTAGTATCGGCACCAATACATATTTGCATGCAGAGACTTTTGACGATGGCTCAAATGCATATCCTAATTCGAAAGAGTGACTATGGGGCGGGTGTCGAGTTGGGACGTCTAGGTATAATGCACCTGACGTCGACAACCCTACTAGCAATAGCTCTGTCCCGACTTCCCGGTTGGATACTGCAATGAGTGACTTTTGTTTTGCTGGTATCCCATCTCGTTTTTCTTTTCATAACAAAATGTGTTTTCGTAACCCGGTCTCCTAAATATAGATTATCAGTGGACGCTGGTGCGCATCCGAGAGCTCTCGGAGGCCCAGGACGTGGAGACCCTACGACGAGCAAGTGGATGCTCGACCACATTACGAGGTAAAACCGCATCAAGTAAGAGGGACCTTTGAGGTGACCGCTGTTTTGCCATAATTAATACTTGTGTTTTGCTTGGAGTGTGGTGTTGGATGCTGCAAACTGGAAGAAAAGCACACAGGTATCGAGCGATGCATTTCGCAAACAACCATAGATACAACACAAGAAGAGTATCAGGCTCATAGCCAGCGTTACGACCAAGTACATATCTCCGCTGATTACCAGCATTATATTCCATGCGAAGACAGGGAATTGTGTTTCAACATGAATTTGGCATACGGTATTATGCCTAATTCCAACATTCTATCTACCTGGCCAGTAAACTGATAGCCAACGGATTGTCTCTCACTTCACATTTAGAAGAACCAAGACTAAGTTTTACAACTTACACCCACCTCTCATCGTCCCTTATCGGATTGAGCTAATGGTAGCTGCATAAGCTTAATTAATAAACTAGTCATTTTACCCCATAGCATAGTGGAAATCGTCGAAAATCAGGTATAAGAACACATTACTGTATTGAAATAGCATATACACCTGTTGAAGGAATGTTCATGTACCGCGTCCTAAGCGAAGTTTTCTCCTAAGCGAATTCTTATTTTAGCCAATAACATCGGTTTATTGTGACCATATGGTGCTCACTAAAACACTACCTTGGACAAGCTAATTCTCATTGCCCCCCAACAAGTAGACCTCGCATCACTGGTAGTGACAAAAGATAATGCACTACGCTCAGATTGATTTTGAACACATTCACTAGCGATTTGTTTTTGTTGGTCCGAAAGCTGGAGCAAAGTCACTTATTATAGAGTTCGCAAATGGTGAAGATTCACGACAAATTAAAGTTGATCCAGAGTCGACGGACATCGAACAAATCACTGACCTACTGGCCAAATTAGATGAAGTTGTAGGGACTACAATAAGTAGTGATGACAAATACGCCACCAGCTCACATGACGATTTACTATCAAAATACTAAATGTCGTAACCTAGGTAATTCCTAGGTTTTAACAAATAATGTTTAGGATTGTGAGTTATCCTCAGTACATTGCACTTCGCTTGGGACAGAGGCAATGCGGTACAGGGCAAATGTTTACGACCACTACAACGTCATGTTGAATGCATATTTACGTCCATCTCAAATAGATTTATGCATACAACTGGAGATTAGGGGGATGGACTGTCCAAATGATTATGATGGTTTTTTAAACAGGAGAAAGTGCCAAAAAAAATCGCGATGGGGTGTCATCAAAAACCAAAACAGGGCGCCACCAAAACGATATCGTTATGGTGCCACACTCACGGAAGTTAAACGGTCTATGGACATATCCTCTTTCATCATGATAGCAACTGTACTCTAGTAAAAACTGGAGCACCTACTTAACACCTGAGGAGTATAATAGTTTGTACGTAGCAGCACCATACGACCTGTGGCTCGATGACCTTGTTCATTTCAAATCGCTTTAGCCTACAAATCTAGTTTGCTGAAACCGGCAAATCTGTGTGCTGGCACCTGTAATCAACACCTTCAATTCATTAAACGCTTTTTGTTTTGCTGACGCCATTCAAATGTGTCTGTTCGCACCCCGGTCTCGATTTTAAACAGACTGGAACAACGTAACACTGTATTAAACACTTACCACAAACCACGGACTAATATAAACTGGTGAAGAAATTTACTTTTTCAGTAAAAAGATATGAGTTCATTATTAGTGGAGTTGAAGAAGTGCTACGGCTCGCTTACAACGCTAAGGCAAAGGAGCGCGCTGTCGTCCATACAAATCTTTTTTTATCGACAGCTGGCAGATTTTACATGTTGTAATCAAGCCGTGCAGTAAATAAACTCCAATAATTTTGATAACCCCTTGATATCGGTCGAAGTACCCCAGTATTGCGCCTGCGTTGATGAGCAACAGTTCCTTTCACTCACAAACATCGAGATTAACCTTTGGACTTGGATAGCAAGGCCTGCAACTTGTTGACTCAACTTTCTTCGATTACCCCTCTACGTACATTTTACGTAACGTCCGTATACATGTACTCTGCTGCCTTTCCTCACTGTCTCTCTCAATGTGCTCGCACCGGCACTGTTCCCATCACAGTACTCTTAGCAAATCTATAACCTAACTTCCTTCTGAATCCTATGCTGCGTATCATATCTATCTCGTGTTAATTTTATCATGTTTTAACCTTTTTTCGGAATTTGGAAATATATCAAGGCTGCGGTTTTGAGGCTAATCACTGTAGTAATATTTCATTTGGTAGCAGAGGCTATGCCTATGTGTGTGCATAATCACCTCCTTGGCTGAGTGTACTATTGCTGTTAGACGGTGGTTGAATAATCCCATTTTGGGGCAGATTTCTGATCAAGATCGAAGGACTCCATGTAAAATAGTGTAGGATAGGGTGTACGGTATAACAAATTATGATTGAAATTCACAATCGGATGATGGGGCCAGATGGGATTCTTTCGAGATGTAAAGCTCTACATATACTTGTTATAGTCAATATCAAATAGGTGTATGTAGAAACTGGAAATTGTAGCGGATAACGCAACATAAAACTAACATGTCCAGACTAGCCAGATCACGATTTTGAAATTTCCTCTCCAGTACTCAAGACCCTTGCCACGAGACCCCAATGCATCTGTGCTTCTACCCTCTCGTAATTGCGTCTACCATTGTCTTGACAGTTGCTGCTGACTTGCAACACCCAAGTGTACCCGTAATAGCTTCTCTTGACACAGTGCAACCAGTCGAAACCGCTGCGCTTAAACGCGACGGCAAGAGAATTTTGCGCGGAAATAAAAATGAAGACGACAGTAATGAAGTTCTCAAATTGTATCTAGACGATGAAGAGAGAGCGGGAGAATTGGCAAAGCAGTTGTCAAAGATTGACGATTTCAAGTTGGCTCCGAAGGTCAGCAACTTTGAAGAGAATTTAATGGCGAAACTGAAGAAAAACTCGATGGTTCAAAACTTGCTGGATGATTTCACGGATCAGCGATGGCCTATGAAGAAACTTAGGTCCGTTTTGGATTTTACCCGAAACACTCGTCCTGGAACAACGAAGTACGAAGCGTACACACTATTGCGTGTGGTACGTAAGTACAACAACCTTCTTGCCAAAGCTGGACCAAACGCGGAGAACAACCTTGGTCAAGCTATTGCGGCGAAAGTTGATCGTAATCCACTGGCGAAGGGCCTCGTTGATGATTTCATGAATAAAGGTTGGACCACGAAGCACCTCAAGGATGTTCTGGGAAACACTAAGGCCAACAGTGCTGTTAGCCCGCTGAACCAAGATGCCTACACGGCGCTGATTATGTTTCGCGAGTACAACGACATCGTTTCCCTCTTCTCGAAAGCCATGTACGTACGACCTAAGGCTTAGCTAATGCCAGGTTTGCGAAGTATGCATTTTAACCACAAGATACTTCTGGTAGTAAATCGCCTGCGACTTGCGCTGGGGATTTATATTAGCGTCTTATTCTGATTTCATTACTAGTGTAAGCTCAATGTTTGCAACGACAGATGCCATTTACTCCTTCACTATCACACCAGGAGTTCACGTTCCTTGTCAGAAAGTAATAGTGATTTCAATGATACGGCTGATTGTTTTTCACGAACGACTTAGAACGTCGGTGCCAAAGACTTCATTAATAGGCGTTTGATCTACGTAAAGTCATGGCCTCGATGGTGACGACGTCTCAAGCGTCACGACCTCTTCAATGGGTCAAACGAATGCACTACACCCGCACAAGATTCCACCGACAAACTATCACCTGGCGTCAGTGTATTTTGGGGGAATGTAACCAACGGAAGTGACTTCAGAAATTGTGTTGCGTACTATTGACAACTAAACAGGGGAGTACGCCACGAGCAATTCATAGCAAATAGTCGGAAATGAAGCAAATTAGGCTACTATTAAAATCCACCTACAGAGGTGTATATCCTTACTGTCGTCAATGCGTCCAACCATGTGGTTGAGGTGAAAGTAAAGTGAAACCTCGACCCTAATGACAGCATTCCGGCTAAAATCTCAGTTAATATCTAGGACCACAGTCGTAATGAGCTCGTTATGTGTGTCGTGGTCGCGCGAGCACCTTGCTTAGAGGAAAGCGTGATATCAAGAGTTTACAAACTCTTAGTGAATGGTAGTTCACAAGTATCTGATGTTATTAAAAATTGGAAGTTATTAAATTAGCTAGAATAGGGTAGTTTTAAGATTGCATGTATTTACTAGTATCATGCAATTTAATTGTATTTGGCGGAACTGGGGTCTTACACTTGGTTTAACCCTTCATATACGGTCGCTATTCCAGCAAATCCGGAACTGGTAACATTTGAAATAACATATTCAGGAAAGTTAGTAGTATATGTCATGTATTAACCTTTCAACCACAACATTTTTCTGTATCATACAGAATACGATATTACTGAAATCCAGTATACAGTCTATTCTGTGCAATTATTTACAGCAAACTCATCAGAAAAACGCGTAGCATAGCTTTACGGGCTGGGTGAAACGGTGACAGCTGTTTGTTAGTTAGGCATTTCTATTGGATGTAACAAATCTTGGAAGCACAAAAAAACTCTAGCAATCAAACCTCCCAAAACGATGAACCTGACTTCCCCGCCGCCACCTCTTCTCCATCCAGGCTCTCCCTCTTCTCAAGACCCAAGCTCCCCCCTCTCCACCCCCCAAATGAGCATTGTAGAGGTTCCGCAAGCTGATAATCACGATCTCCGTCACCAACTGCGAGACACTAGCCCGTGACGTTCGCAGCGAGAGCTCACAATTAACGGCCATCATTGAGCAGATGGATGAGCAAATTGCAGATGTCATCGCAACGCACCACTGAGAGAAGTTGGTCTTAATTCAGATCCTCGAGGTGCGCGTGGCAGAGCTGTTAAACATGCATAGCAGGCTGTCGAGGAGTTGCGTACCAGAGAAAACGGTATAACTACGTCTCGCTAAGGCGACAAGGTACATGGATTTGCCATGGAATTTGCCCGCTGCGCTAAATTGGCGCTCACGAATTCCGGTTCATCGCTGAGCGAGAGAGCTACGAGTCCAATCAGGTGCAAAGTGCTGCTTGCACGCTCTTCGACTTCGCTGAAACTCGAAACCCTAACGACTTACGTCATAACTTCCAGCGCGAGGGCAATGCCTGCCTCAGAATCGACGCATATTTAGTGGCAAACCCGGTACGTATATTTATTGTAGGTCACAGTATGGTAAGGTATAATATGTTTCCGTGGTTGAGCTGGAAGCGAAAGCGCCAAACATCGTCTTTCTGTGCTGTCGATCCAGATGGGAAGAAGACGAGTGGTTTTCTCACCAAGAGGTCGCCCTCATCGTAACATAAGTGGTTAACGAAACAAACGCAAGCATACATTTGGCGGCTTTGTACAATCAACTTCACTCGCGGATGCAGACTTTCATTAGAACGCAAAGGTTCCGTTTGCCAATGTAAAGCAACTTGGCCCTAAATGATGGCTGCACGATTCGATAGCCCAACAACATTGTACAAACGCTTTGTTACTGACCATCATCGATCTGTTTCCTTCGTGGTAATTTTGTGTACGTTGTCTACTAGGTCACTCAGTCTGGGCTGTCGTTGTAGCAAAGCTTCTGGTCTGTGTCATGCTGTGATGCGCTTCGCAGTCACCTCGATGATGGACTCGCTCGCACCCCCCATGTGATCATCTCTGTCATCTTCATCACAACCGCGATCTTGTTCAGGTTATGAGCAAGTGACAGTCACAGCAGCGTGAATGGCACGGCATTCAATCACGGCACTTCTGCCGTCGTCATCGTCGGTTATAATGCCATTACCATGACAAATTCTGTTTTTGATGACCAGATAGAGCCCTCCACCAAAAAAACATGTAGTGTTCATACTCAATATCGTAGAATTATCTTATGCAGATGCAGCCTCAGGCGCACACGAAGACAACGATGCTGATACCAATGCAGATGTGCCGAACTCCGCCTCAGCCGCGTCGAAGATTGACAAAAGCGGCCGACAGTACTCGCCGCTCACCGCGCTCTTGATACGCGTGCTCCTGGCGTACATGAGCATGTAAACGATTCGGTCTGCACAACTAGGCGGTAGTATCACGCAACCTAAGCTCTCAATCCGTAAGCGTTCCTTCCGGCGCACTTCAGCGTCGTCTCGAATAGCTCCGGGTTCACCAGTACCTTCAGGATAGAACGGTTCAGAAACACTAGATCCAACTTGGTGTCGCCGGAGAATTTCTGGTTGATCGGACCCGCAATGTCTGTCTTGTACTTTGTAATTTACGCGTTGTCGAGGTTGCGCACATGCCATGCAGGGTACAGCGCCAAAATGTGTATGAACGTCGTTTTGTTCGTGTCCATGCGGCCTTCATCAGCCTTGTACAGAGCATCCGGATCCGCCGCAGCCTTCGTGCTTGTGTGGACTGGTTTATCGTATGTAACTTCCTCACAGCCATGCTTTCCCCTATATATATACATATGCATTTGGCGTGTATACATCGTCACTGAAGCAATCAACTTGGCTACGTTTGCGTTTACCCCGTATGAATCGAATTTTCTTCTTGTATTGACTGGGAATTTTCGTTCTGTTTTCCAGAGTCCTCAGTCTTCGACATCCCTATGATAACGGGATCAGAGTCCGACGAAGACACCACAGGATCCACGAAGGATCCTATGGCATACCTGGGAGCATGATAATGTGTTTCCATTTTCGACACAGCGAACTAGATTGCAAAGTGCAACCCATCTATCGAGTGCAACATCACGGCCCAAGCACACGTATGTCGTGTACTCATACCAGAAGACAATTTGCAAAAGTATTGACGCCATTTCGTTTTGGTTTTATTTTTCACTCGATTGCGCTCCGTCACTTGCGTCATCATATGACGTTCCACTCAACGGCTGGCTTAGAAGATTCTTGCAAAGCTTGTTTGACTCAAAATCCAAATTCTCTATAATACAATTTGCGTGAGAGGTAGCGCTCGCTGCCGCTCAACAAACGTATGGATAATAAATCCACTGATAATCGCCGTATCTACCATGCCAAGGAAACGCTGCATGTAATACTTCCGCATCGCTACTGTCTTCTCGATCGAATACTGGTGAAGACGGGTCTGGTCATACACATCTACCCCTCCCATTCCACGGGGATATTCGGGAATAATAGAGGGGCATCGTACGGTAAATATGCTTCCATCGTTTTTACTATACTGTCTTTTGCATCCCGTCGCCAGCATATTAACCGGTCGTGAATTCATCCAAGATAACGCAACCAGTTCCGAGTAATCCTTCGCTTGGACGATCCGATATGTTCCTCTGGGCATCCTTTTGGGGCATTTTACTGCGTGTACCGAATTTATTTGCATCAGCCAATTCGGTTTGTCCGAACCGTACCAACGTCATAGTGACCCAAGGAAAGTAACTTCAATGATAGTAGTAAAATGTATCTGTAATGGTCAAACGCTTGTGTGACTGTCCTCCCAGGGCCTTTGAGATATTCCGCACCACGACAGCAGGAACAACATTTTTTGCAACCTTTTCTTTTCCGCAATACACTTCCACTCTGAATGAGCACACAAACGTTGTCACACGATGATCTAATGTAATACAAATAAAGTGACTTATCATGTGCAATACACAGTCTGTGAACAGCACGCCATATAGAATTTAGTTCCCAGTTGGTATGCGAGCGAGGCGCCAGTGTGATTTAAGTGAGTTGCTTCATATCGCTAATACATTGCGCAATAATGTTCGAGATGATGTAACAGAAATCCGCAAAACGTTACAGGAAATATGAAAGCACCATTTTGGAAGTCACTATGGAGCGGGTTTTACCGTTGATTTGTGGAGTGACACCTTTCGCCAGATAAGCTATCAGTCTGTGATACTACACTATCTAACCGAAACGTTCAAATTAAGCGCTAGAACGCTACTGTTCAAGGACGTCGAAGGTGTCTCTCATACCGCAGAGTATCTTTTAGACGTTTTTAGCGAGAGTTTGTTCGATTTTGGCATTCGCAATTCGTCTCGGTGGGTTTTAGTTTCCGATTCTGGTTCCAATATGTGTGGACCCAAACGAAATCCTTCTAGTTACAACTGGATTCGATGTGCTGATCACAAAATCGCCACAATAATAACAACTGTACTTTGCAAGACTACTTCGACCGGAGGTGTGATACATTCAGCTCCAATTTATCAGTACTATAAACCCGCTCCAGAAGTTTTCCAGCTCCTTGACAGATGCAAAGATCTAGTAAACAACTTCAAGAACAACAAGCTGCAAAACAAACTCGAATATATGCTGAAACAAGAAAATACTACGCGATGGAGCTTTCAACTGTCACTTTTAGAAAGTGTTTTGATCTCATTTGATGCTGTGAGGGAGATTTAGGCTATTTGAGGCAAACTGGTGTACATTACATGCATCAATAAAGCACTACTAGAGGAGATAATCTATTTCCTCCGGCCGCTCAAAGAAGCAACCTTAAAATTGGAGAAGTGGAAGGAGCCAAGACTTCACTTGGCAGTTCACAAGAGGCATCATCTGGTTAGCCATCTCACCCCGAGGCGAAATTTTATCATCCACGACAAAGTATGAGGTATTGTCCTGATGATCCACTCGAAATCAACGATCCAAATGATATTGAAATGTTACCTGCAGACGCAAATATGTAAAAGCTGATGACAGAGTACTCGATGCCTAAGTGGTCTTATTTATATCACTGGATAGCAGCTCTTCTGTAACTCTTCGGTGTATCATCTTCTGGTATAATGTTGGCCGAAAAACCATAGTGGAGATGATGAAGTCCCAGTCACGTGCTAGTTTGCCTGTCGTGAAACTGCAGTCACCTAAAGCAGACTCGCGTAAGAAACGAAAAACGTTCAAGGAGTTCGGTCTTTACTTGAGCAGCCGAGCTGTATTCGCTTGACGAAAGTGATAGCGAAATTGCTCCATGTACGTACGTGAACGAGCAGGAGGAAATTTTCTGAATATTTGGAGAGCAAGCATAACAAAGAAAACAAAGGCAAGTTGAAACTGTTGGACTGGTGGAACGCCACCGGCAGCGTTGCGTATCCAAAAGTGGCAAAAGTAGCACGACCGATCTTGTGTATACCTGCATCCAGCGCAATGTCCGAAAGCAACTTCTCGAGTGCAGGAACGATCATGACCAAAACTTGAAGCTCGCTCAATCCGTCTATGCTAAACGATATCATTACGGTGTGATCAAATAGGGACCTCGTAGATTGACGACGAGGAAAAAAGAGTAGCAGTGGAGCACAACACTTTCTTGCACAATACCTTTGATTGCTTTGACATGAAATATGTATACTTAGACAAAAACGTTTGTGTTGAGTACCACTTGAGCACCAGTTCTACTGGCCCAGTACGAAGTATGTACCCCATTATGCTACGATTCGGGTATATCCGGGTATGATAAGTACCCACCTTATGGTACAGTTCGGGTGGCTAAATCCGATTTTACCCATAGCACGGGTGCGGGTTCCCGAAATTGGCCAGGTAAAACAGCGGGTGGGCAATCCGTGAGCGCTGCTTGCGCGATCGTCTCCTCTGTGGGCGCAGCTGCCGCTACTGACCCCTCCATGGTCGCTGCTGCCGCCTGCATGGGAGCATGTTTTTTGTTGTCTGGAGAGACCTAACCGCTGATTGGTTGTCGTATAACAGTCCGTACAATATTTTATGTGCGGCTTGATGTAAAGCTCGCAAATCATATTCAGTGTAGAAAATCGTATTCTGTAGAAAACAAAATACGGGGTTAAAACGGTGAAGCCCCTTCGCGTAACACGCGGACTGATGAACAGATATGCTTAGCTAATACATGGAGGTTTGCAGTGGGGAAAACGGCCAAATTTCTGGAATTGCAATCTCCTTGAAAAACGGTTCAGATATGGAGATGCCAAAGGTGTGTATGGTGTGGCGAAAAGGTCATCATCCATTTTTTATCCCTCACAACAGCTATAACCCACTTCAGGTATACGTATCTCCATGAATCGGACCTTGTCCAAAGCCCTGACGGGGAGTAACAATCCCATTTCGCCACGTTTGAAGCCAAATCTTATCACAGGCAAGACTGCTGCCATCATCAAGTCGTCGCACTTCCTTGCAGAGCAACACCTTACTTTCTTGACTCATATACACAATGCACAGAAGTACTGGGCTCAAAAACCGCGCAATCCGGGGGCGTGCAAACGCCGAACCCACCTTAAATAACCATGACGATCCTTAGTTATAGCCTCGTTCTTCTCCTCAAGCTTCTGGAGGGTGTGGGGGTGACGCGGAAGCGAATAAACAACTGGCTCGCCGATGCCTTTGCCACCAACCAAATCTTCGCTTGATTGTCCAAGGAGATCAATGTGCAAGCGACGCATAAATACTGCGTGCGTAGGTACAGGTTTCTGTAGCTTCTGTATTGCTGCCTTATGAACGGTGAACGCATTCACCATGGCAATGTCGCCGACACCAAATAAACAACATCTTGTAGTACTTTGCGCATCCGAGTAAAGCGCTGATTTGAGTAGCAGTGTAGACGGAATTGGTCATGAACGTCCACTCCGCCTATCGTCTCATGACAATCCTTCACAAATCAAAGGTGGTACTCGTGTAACAGCCCCACCCAGTTGACGTCTGCTCACCTGTGTTTGCTGCGTGAAGCACCCCATAACCAAGAAACGAACTGGTTTATTGTCCATCCAGTTCGGCGCAATGTACTCAGGATGGTTGCGTCATTGAGCAATGCGAAACAAGCCTCGAGGCATACTCTGCAGACGCCGCATCTGCTTGAATTCAAGTTCCGAGCACCACCCCTTGTGATCACTCCGAAGGGTTCCCACGTGCACGTGCCCCATGTCCAAGAGCTTGTATGACAGCGGGATAGATGTATAATGGTTGTATGTGCATATCAACCGCTGAGCAGGTTGCCCTTGACGAACGGGTGGAAATTTGTCACAGCAGCTTTCTGCGATACTGCCGCATGAAACTGACTGTTGTGACACTCATCAAAATAATCCCACTCCTCCTCTTGAAGTCGATCTAGATCATCGCCGTCAAGGTCGAACACGACGGTACCTACATTAACTTCATCAGACAGAAATTCCATGTCATCTTCGGAGTGTTCGGCAGCAACATCGCATTCTCCATCGTGAAGTATAGCGTCCTCGTCATCTCTAAGATCCGCACCAAGGCCAAGCTGCCAATCGGCCTCACCAATATTCGAATCATCTGAATTCAGGGGACCAAAAATACGATCTCTTCGAAGAGATTCCAAGAACGTGTCCGAATCACATTCATCCAGTATCTAGCGCCCAGTGGTTGCATCAGCCTGGTCGTCATGTCTGGAAAAACCTCTTCGGTTGTATTCGGAACCGTATCATCTATACCCCTAATTGAACTGTCCGTAAGATCCGGAACAACGATTACAGACATATCTGTAACCGCAATATGTTAGAGTTTGGATCCCAAATCGTTGACTGGTAACGTTCACCTGCAACGGGAGAATCTCGTGTCTTTGCCTTGGGCTTGGTGACAGCGACTCGCTTACAAGTCTCGGCGCTAAGGGTAGCAGATCTCTTGACAGCAGACGTCTTAGCCCGGAGACACAGTGACAGACCTCTTGGCTTCAGCAGCTGTGAACCTTTGTACGGCTGTAGTAGCAGGTTTTCTTGGTTTTTGTGGCGCTTTCGAGGCAGTCCTTGGCTTTTGCGATGCTTTCGTATCGACCGGATCTGGGGAGGGTGTCATTTGTGGAGTTTGCTCACCTGGTGGAGGTTGCGCAGTTGGAAGGGAGTCAAACGCCGGTCATCCCTGGCGGGGATAATGGTTCATCAAGCTGGTAAACCAATACAAACGAACTGGGTTAGCTAGGTTAGGTCTGTAACAGCTCACAACACACTTTTCAAGAAAGAAATCCACACCTTCTTTTCTCTTGAGGTTGCCAGGTGGCAGGTAGCTACAGTCGTCGCTGAGTCCTAGGGACTTGCGAAATGATCATCCCTTCTTGGTCAGCTCATTCCACATTTGTCCGAGAAAGCTCGGTGAGTTAGGCGTAGCCTTTCATTAAGCGTGAGTGTTGGTCTGTCTCGTGGCGCAGATCTTGAAATGAAAGGCTACCTGCTCCCCACTATTGTTGATAAGCAACCATAACATCTTCCCGAAAAGCTGATGTCTCAAAGCCTGATACTGCTACTGTTGACCTGGTACAATTTATCTCCTAAAATTTCAAAATGCGGATTTTGGTCATCCCAGATCTGATGCGGAGAAGATCGGATATAATCGCATTCATGAGAATCCGTAACGAATATATTAGAACGGTTAAGAAATACAGTGAATAGGTTAACATAAAGCTTTACTTAGTCCAGACTGATTTTTATCCTCGGACAACGAGGTTTTAATCAGAAGAAAAGCCCGAATGCCGGTTTGAACTCCACTATTCGGGATTTTGCAGCGTATTAAGACAATGACGTTTTCCCAATACTTACGATGGCATGCCGTCATTCTCCTGTACGCGTAGCGCTACGAAGAAACTGTATCGCTGGTACTAGAAATTTCTTCGCGAACTCTCGAGAGATGGCTTCAACAGTACTAGACTTATAGCAGCGTGGGCAAAGCCCTTCTGTACAAAACAATTTCAGTGGCCAAAAGAAGTTAATGCATTTGCCAGTGAATACATAAAGCAACATCCTTGCTTTTATTTTGAAGAAATTTGAGCAGCAATTAAGGAACGCAAGATGTTGTTGCACGACCGTCTCCATTTTACTCGAGCCGTGAACAGCTCGTATTTGCTGATGAAACTTCGAAAGGAGGTCGATCTATGATGAGTCATCATGCATGGTCACCAAGAATGCGCGTTAACGCGACCCGCATTTCACTAGGTACTTCGAAGAAAGGTTGTGCTCTATTTAAACTCTTGACCATTTCCGAGGTCAATTCTGATCCTCGATAATGCAAACATTCACATTTATCAAGAAATCCAAGATTTAGTTGACGAAAGTGGTACTCTTCTATACTTTCTGCCGCCGTATTCTCATGACATGAACCCATCGAGGTCCAATTTCCACTACTCAAACTATGGAAAAAATGCGAATATGGCTTTTAAGAAACACACTCAAGCAGTATTGCACATTGCCATAGAACTGTGCGCCAAAGATGATGTTGATGTCAGTCTTAACTTGTATTGTCATTGTGGCTACTCTTACCAGGCTCTGTCATTCAAATAGTATGCTTCGTGATAATCTTTGTGCTCAACTTTCAATTAAAACTGTGTTTCAATTTCTCGCTTAGTTTTTATGCACACTGCTATTTATCTACGACTATTGCGCCGTGGCTAAAAAATTCGTGAAATGACCCCTTGGTTTAAGGTAGATCTAGGCTAGGTTTTAAGAACTCTAATCCCTCCCTACATCGGTTTACAAAGACCAAATAGGGCAACAAAAACCAATGAAAACCGCAAAACTTCTAATAGTTAATTAGATGATTTGATGTGAAATACAATTACAAATTATCTTTAGTTTACCCTACTAGTATATAAGCTCTGTCGCACACTATTGGTTGGCCCACAGCCACCCGACCTATGTGTCTGTGAGGTGTCCCACTCTTCTGCTTTGGAGTATTCCTTATGTGAACATTCTGAAGTACATTTACGTCAGATGTTGGTACCCAATCTAGGGTACCCCTCATGTAACCCCGTTACATTATGAATTTTTGCCGTGAGGTGCTTACCTTAAGCGAAATATTTACATGGATATCGTAGATGTCCAATAAAGGGCTTAAATGTATAAGGCAGCCCGGATGAGCTGGCAAAAACCTAATATTGATCAATTTGTTTCCTAAAGCACTGGTCGTACCACAATGTCGCCTTTGCGCTTGCAACCAGCGGAAACAAGCAACCGAGAGCATACAACTGACGTCCCGTCGTATCAACCGGGCGCGGACCGAGATGTGGGAATAATTGCGAATCTTCCTACTTTTGAAGTCGCCCGAGCCCCAGGTATCGCTTCCTCGGATCAATCGGCTCTGGTTAAACGGCGTCGTGACCGTGAGCAGTATGAACGTAGATGCGTGAACAGTGTGCTGTCGCCAGTGAGGGTGTTCTAGTCTGTCGTCAACGGTGGGGTCAACTCGGTAGAGCCACGGATTATGAGGGATCTGGTTTCGCAACACTTTCGAAAAGACGATTGATGAGTTAACTGACTCGGGCACTATGGCCGCAGTAGGCAAGAAGTACATTACCATGTTGAATGTCCATGATCCTGATATTGAAGAAATCGTCAAGTAGAGCCTGAAAATGTATCTCAGTCAGCAAGACTTTGAGAACCAATCGATGGCTTACTTTGTGGTCTTTGACCGTCTGGTTAAGGAACATGACCTGCCTGGATTATGGGACCTGAGATACTGATGAATCCTGAAGACGGCTAGCATCGATGCAAGGACTGCTGCAACATATTGATGGATAACCTTGCCCTACGGTGTTGAAGACCGACATCAAGCGTCTTGACTCTGTCCGGCATCGTCAAGCAAAGACCAATGATGTGTAACTTAATCGGCGTATTGTAGATAGGGTGAAGGAGCAGCAGCGCTTTCACCAATTGTCCTTCAAAAAAGTGACAATGCAAAGAAACAAGAAACCAAAACGTCAAATGATGAACTTCAGCGGTTGTTTCGAAGGACAGTAAAGTAATGTTCTAGTTGAGGCTGACTTCTGATGCAGGGGTCAAGACGGTGTCCTATTGGATGTGCAAGGTGTCTCATCGTATGACCAACTGCTAGCTGTTACACCAGAACGACGAGCGGGTGCGCTTGAACGCGTGCATAGCAGCGGCTCAAAGGAAACAACGCACGCCAAGACGGAGCGTGAAGAAGCCACGTTTGGTGGGCGGCCTGCTATGATATGTGGGAAGAGGGAAGTGGACTTATGACCAGAGTTGGAAGCCGAACGAAATATCATAACTTGACTGAAGGCTGTCATTGATTATGTAAAGTAATTTTTTGGATCCACCATTGGCGGTCACGTTGGCTAACGGCAGGTATGTTTACTGTGAAGATGAATGTCTTGTCGATCTTTATATTACAACGACAGCTGGTCCTGTTTACGTGCGCCGGTCTCTAAGGGATGTTATTGCTAGTAATGAAGA
Organism: Phytophthora palmivora; assembly: GCA_008079305.1. Lineage (NCBI taxonomy): Eukaryota > Oomycota > Peronosporomycetes > Peronosporales > Peronosporaceae > Phytophthora > Phytophthora palmivora. The sequence goes on along the minus strand of VOQZ01000272.1, from coordinate 29,532 downwards.
AGGTTTTATCCTTTGCAATACCACACTGGGGCTGCGAAGAACTGATATCGATCACATGCTGGAACAACTTGTTGGTATATCATTTGATCGAGGCGCGGTCGATACTATTGCAAAAGAGCCATTAGTGGGAACTGATGTTAATGATGAACTACATGAGTCCCTTGAGTGTGTGTGTCGAGATTTAGAAGCTAGTGGATGTACAACCCGACTCGTACTGAGGCTGTCAGTCATTGTGCTTCCGTATAGAGATGTATGGCGAATCAGCATTGGCCCAGATTATACTGCCCGTGTGGAGGTGCAAATCTTGTCTCTCGAGAATGATGTAAGCCATTCCACGATAATACCAGAAAATATCCGGGGCTTCAGAATCAATTCCTCAGTGAATATGTGGAGCAGTTGGAACAATGTGGGTTTGTACGTCGCAATGACCGCAACAAACGGTGAGTGCAGCAGTTCTCGTAATGAAACCGGTGGTACTACAGCATCCAGGATCTCCACTGACTATCGGTCCGTGGGCCGCAAATAATAAAAAATTGCAACCGTAACGCCCAACTTAGCGATGGTAACAGCAAGAGTCCAAGGTGCATCAACCTTTGGTCATTTTGATCTCTTCAGCTGTTTCTGGTAGATACCAATAGCTGCAGATAGTCAGGAAACACTCAGATGTCCGACCGGCGATGCGGTGTATTCGCCGACGCGAGTGCCGCAAGGTGCTATGCTTTCTGTATTTACCGCCACCCTCAAATGAAAGGTGGGTCTGGGATAAGCTGTACGAGTGTATTCTTAACTGGATTGATGATATCGCTCTTTAAGCTACGAATGATGATACTTACCTTTTACAACTGACTGCGTTTCTACCGGTCCTCCGTGAATACAACTTAAAGCTGAATGCCAAAAACATGTGTGCTATTTTACAGGGCGATCCACTGGTGGGGGAAAATTGTTGACAGAGCTGGTGTCCAGCATGACCGGGCTCGACTCAAGGCAATGTGATCGCTTCCACGTCTGACTACGGCTGCTGGGTTACAACTCTTACTGTGTGCTAACTGGATCCGGGACTCATTAGTGGTCCACGCTCGTGTGGTGCTACCATTGCAGCACCAGCTGAAACTTGGGACATGTTTTTAATCCCCAAGTCTAGTCAAATGGAAGTTATCGGCTCTATTACTCGCAGTACTTTCGGGATAATACAGAGGAAATTTTTCCCAGTTTACTTTGTAATACTGCTTTCTCATACTCAAGTGCAGGAGATCCCAGCTGAACTGCTTGCCTTTAGAGATGTGTTGCCTCGCGAGTTGGCGTAACTAGTGTTAATGGCGCTAGTAAGTCGACGTTGATCAAGGCGATCGAGTAGGAGACGGCGTTAGATACGGGCACTAATTGAAGCATCACACTGTGTGTGTCGCGTGCAGGGCTGCCGAAAAAAAAATTGGTGCTGAAATTATTGCAATAGACGAACTCCAATAATTTATTGAGCGGTTCTTAACGGTTAGTACCAGTTATCTTCCGATTACGTATAAACATCTTCAATAATGTATTGGGGACTACAGCAACCAGCCATCCTTCAAACCCGAGACTCAAGTCTAGCCGGCTCACTTTTCATTCTATCTAGCCCGCCGCACTCCTACAAGATTACCCGCCCACCACGATGCACACAACCCCCGTTCTCCTCGCACGACCTTCACCAACAGGCAGATCTGCGAGTTCTACTTCCGACCGTGCCGCGACCAGTACGACGAGGGGATTCTCGAATACTATCGTTGCCGGTGCGGCGCGGCTTGGAAGCGAGTTGACGGGACGGAATACTCGAACGTGATGCATCATATCAGGCGCGAGCATCCCGGGTTCGATGAAGAGATGCTAGCCGCGACGCCCGGAGAGACGGGATCGGTGGAGCACTACGTCCGCCACTCCGCCCAGAATTTGTTCGGGTGGTTGGAGTGGCTAGTGAAGTGCAACTTGCCGCTCGTTTTTTGCGAGAGCAAGCTCGCACGGCGGTACGATCCCATTTCATCTGACATGTACCGTTTGACGGTTTGGTAACGGCGTGTTTAAATGTTGCGACTAGTTATACGCACCTGAAGCCTGTCTCTGTTGAAACGCTTCGGCGTATCATGGAGGCTGTGACGCGCACTGTTGAGCGTGCAATCGCGGTGGAAATGCCCGAGAAATCCGGAATCATCTTTGACGGGTGGAGCCATGGCTCCGAGCACTACATCGCAGTCTTTGTGTGCTACGAGGTAGATGGGGTCATGCGATGCCTCCTGCTCTGCATGGCCCCACTCGTCATTGAAGAGACTGATGACCTTTCTGCGGCTAGTCATCAAGCCTTCTTGGCCACGATGCTAGCGCGCGACTATCAGAAGCGCCCCGAACAGGTTCTGTTCCTGGTCGGCGACAACTTTGGCGTCAACCTCCGCCTCGCTCCATTGATGGGTGTCCCGCTAGTCGGGTGTACCAGTCACCGTCTCATCCGTGCCGTCGCTGCTCAACTCAGTGAGTGCGCGGACGACCTCGACTTGGTACATGCGCTAATGCTTAAGCTGCGGACTCGGTGTCTCTCCGCAAAACTCCGGTAAGTTTGGTAATTAATTGGTTATTTTGTTATTTTTTAAATTGTAACTGAAACTTTTACATTTGCTGCCTGCGCCTTCAAAACCGACCTTCGGCCAATCATCCGGCAGCAAACCCGCTGGAGCTCGACATTCAGCATGCCAACCGATATTTCAAGCTTCTACCCTGTATTGACGCGGAGGACGAGGAGCTGGCCGAGCTGTTTCCACCGGCAGCGTCTAAGCGTCGGCTCCGTGACCAGCTCGGCGAGCTGAAGGACGTCGAGTCCGTGTCGAAGGCACTCCAAGGGGCCGACGCAAGCCTCCTCCAAGTCCGCATATGGTTTGACGGTCTCATTGCGGTGAAGCCCTCATATACCCGCTATCTCGTGCGTACAAGTATATTTGGACTTATTGATTTACTTTACTAATATGAATTTATTTGTATTTTATTAAAGCGCCTAGGGCTGACATCGTCCATAGCCACGACAGGCTGCGTGCGGGTGCTCAAAGGGCAACCCAAGCAGCCGACCCGAGCGGAGAAGGCAGCGCTAGAGCCTTTGCTTGTGACTCCCTCAGTATACGAAGGTGAACAAGAAGAGAAAGATGAAAAGGCCAGCGTCTCCTTCGTGGAGCGGCTGCAGAAGCGCCGGCGCCTAGAAGAACGACAATCTACTTACGAGCTGTTGGCGTCCATTCTGCCTACATCCAACATGGTTGAGCGATTTTTTAGTGTCGCTCGAATCACGTTTGGGCAGCAGCGCCGCTCGTTAGAGCCATACACGTTGGAAATGTTGTTATTTCTTCGCCAGAACGCTGATTACTGGTATGCTCGCACAGTTGAGAGCGCAGAGTAAGTGATAGGTATTTAACCCATCAATACAATGACATTGTATCAATAATCTATTTGTCTGTGGTCAATTTTGACATTGCATCACTACTCTATTTGTGTGTGATCGATTTTCTAATGTCCTATTGTGTACTTGCTTGACGGGGTGTTCAATTATCTATTCTCGGTAGATGCTAGGAATAGATAACAATGCAATGTTCGGCAGACCTGGTCGCGTGCGTGATCCATCAGTCCTGTGGAATAATGTCATTATCGATTTAGTAGTGAGAGCGGCATTGAGCGCGGGCTTGGTGACAACAAAAACTTAGAGCAGAAGCAAGACAAACAGTACCGGCGGACAAGAAGCAGAGCAGATGGAGCAGATTGTATCTCGTACTAATGAATTCCATTGTGAGCTGGTGGGCATGACCCACGAGTACGTTAAACTATCAAAAATTCACGATTTGGGCTCATCTGAAGTCGAGAATATGTTCGGTAACAATCGCATGCTTCACCCTCTGTCCACACGAATGACGCCGTGGATGCTGAACTCCGCAGGTGACCTCGGACCTCAAGTTGGAGTGTTAATGTACATGATAATAAGTATTAGTACATGTACTCGCCTCTCATTTAATTACGCGCACTCGAGTAGTACCGGTTGCGAAATTCAACTCACGAAAGTACAATGCAACACAGATTGGTTAGAGTCATGTTTTAATAATGAACACACGCCTCTGCTACGGTACATCACTGCCTGGAGTTACTTCATTCATCTCCAAGTCACCAAACAATTTGGAAAGCGTGGCTTTACGCCCACGTAAGCCGCGAAGGTTGGGTTCTTGTCGGTAAGTAATTAGGGTCATTCTCTTCCGGTAGTTATCGGCGATTGGTTCTGGGATAATGTCGTCATTATCATCGTAGCTGACATCTCTTGGAACACATATAGCTGACAACCACACGACATATGTGGTATTTTTGGATCCTTTCAATGTGGTAGCGTTGCCACACGTTAATTTGTGTGAATCACATTAAAACATTAGACTGGGTTAACCTGGTTTAATGTTCTTAAGAACGTTCAAACATGTTTGAACTGACCGGCAAACCCTGGTTGTCTTGTAGGATTTATTGAATCAAAATGTCATCTACGTCACCTTTTGGGAAATAGTGGTACTCACTTTGCAACACTTCTTTCCCAGTCCACACCTCACACTGAGGTTCACAATCGAACGTTACGACAACTTGCCGCACAACCCGAATAGTTCAGACATAATCGAACAAAAGTAATGAGTGAAATCCATCCCTATACTTCAAAACGCATTATGATAAGCCATGAAATAGACATGAGCGCCATAATGACGCTAATGAAACTTATGTAACGAAGTTGATGGCCATTACAGTTAAAGGTTATTGTAAAACGCGTAATCTGTCGTATTCTGGGACGTCTAGGCGCTGTAGTAGACATTGTTATTTCTTGTTGTTCGCCCCCTATAGAAGCCCAATGCCATTGACTTATAATGAAGTATCCACCTTATCTCAGCCATGAACACATTTAGGTAGGAATCTCTCCAGAATGAATACAGAACTAGATGTCGCCGTTAACAAGAATAAGATTACTTGTAATTTCTTGTAATGCTTGTGCGAGACTCACTAATCTTAACTGTTTGTATCAATGGATGATCACCTCTCCTCAGTTTTCAAACCAATACTGCCAAAAAATAGGATGAGGCCTCCGGCGACGGCTGTCGTAATTCCTAATCCCTTGAGCGCCGCAATGAAAGTTGGATGTTTCTTCGTAAAAGTTCGAGCCGCAGCGAGTTTGGAAGTTGTGACCCTCCCTTCATTGTCACTGTATGGCATCGCTTTGCCACTCGTCAATTTTGCGATAGTCTTGACATTTGTCTGCGTTGCTTCCGTGCTCCTGAGATTGCGGTTTATTTCTGCTCCCACCTGGTTAGGTGTGGTTTCCACGCCATTTTCTTGGATAGCATTCTTGGCAAGAATCTTCTCCTTGCAACAAACAGCGAGGGCGGCCATCAGGAAATAGTCTAATCGCATGACTGCTTTGCGGAATCCAAGTAGGAACTCGGTGGTGGTGGTTGAAAAATGACTCACATGAGATGCTAACGCTACCCTTCGTCCTTCGCGACTCGATTCATGTGGTGAACAAGGGAACTGTACGTTAGATCGTCGCATCGAGTCGCGAAGGACGAAGGGTAGCGTTAGCATCTCATGTGAGTCATTTTTCAACCACCACCACCGAGTTCCTACTTGGATTCCGCAAAGCAGTCATGCGATTAGACTATTTCCTGATGGCCGCCCTCGCTGTTTGTTGCAAGGAGAAGATTCTTGCCAAGAATGCTATCCAAGAAAATGGCGTGGAAACCACACCTAACCAGGTGGGAGCAGAAATAAACCGCAATCTCAGGAGCACGGAAGCAACGCAGACAAATGTCAAGACTATCGCAAAATTGACGAGTGGCAAAGCGATGCCATACAGTGACAATGAAGGGAGGGTCACAACTTCCAAACTCGCTGCGGCTCGAACTTTTACGAAGAAACATCCAACTTTCATTGCGGCGCTCAAGGGATTAGGAATTACGACAGCCGTCGCCGGAGGCCTCATCCTATTTTTTGGCAGTATTGGTTTGAAAACTGAGGAGAGGTGATCATCCATTGATACAAACAGTTAAGATTAGTGAGTCTCGCACAAGCATTACAAGAAATTACAAGTAATCTTATTCTTGTTAACGGCGACATCTAGTTCTGTATTCATTCTGGAGAGATTCCTACCTAAATGTGTTCATGGCTGAGATAAGGTGGATACTTCATTATAAGTCAATGGCATTGGGTTTGATGGATTTCACTAATTACTTTTGTTAGATTGCGTCTGAACGCTTCGGGTTGTGTGGCAACATCTACTAGTAGAAGGGAATAATGGTCTACTACGCACCAAAGTGCACACCCCTTCTACGGGCAGCATTAATATTTGCGGTGCAATTCCGGTAGCTACGAAAATCGCACCTGAGAAAGTGAAAGTACCTGCTGCTTTTAGTACAATAGTGACAGCGGTTTTCGAGTTTAAGTCTCTTAGAAACATATCTTACACCAACGAAAAGAGATGTTTTCTGCAACCGCGGCCTTAACCAAGGTTCTGCTTGTAAGGGTGGCGGAATACTGGCGCCATTTTGTTGATGGTATAGTCACTGTTGAAAATTACGCGAAGAATCTACTATTATCCAGTCCTTAGCTAATTGACTCGGAATTACTCAAGCTTGATGATCAACTTGCCAATGTTCTTGCGAGCGTACATGTAGTCGATGGCCTCTGGAATACTCTCTAGACCACGGAACTCCGTCGGGTCCACACCAGCGTTTATCTTGCCTTCCGACATCAACTTCAGCAGGCGTTCAATGTGCGATGGAATAAACTCTGCGTGGTTGTGCAGGAGGAAGCCGCGCACACTGGCCGACTTCATCAGCAGCGTCGGATTCAGCTGGTTCACGAGCATCGGCTCGGCCGACTTGTCTCCATGGTATCCTGAAATGTATCCGAACACGATCACACGCGCGCGCTTTGCCAAGTTGTTAGTCACCGCCTTGAACATGTCACCCCCGACAGTCTCGAACACAAGGTCCAACCCGTTCGGATATTCCTTCTTCAGCACTGTATCCACATCTTCCTTCGTGTAGTTGATCACCCGGTCGCAACCGAGTTTCTTTAAGTGTTCCACCTTCTCGTCCGAGCTGCACGTTCCGATCACGTGGTTGCCAGCCAATTTGGCCAGTTGCACCACGTACTGACCAGTTCCACCAGCAGCAGCTGACACGAACACAGTTTCATTGGTCTTCATCTCACCAACCTGCTCCAGTGCAATTGAAGCCGAGATGCCACCTACTGTCATGGTCAAGACGGCGGGAGACAGCTCCGGTGTCTTGATCAAATTGGCAGACGGCACCTCGACGTACTCGCTGAAAGCTCCGAATTTCTGGTAGGCGACTGCATCACCGACGTTTACATCAGTGACACCCTCACCAATAGAGAAGACGATACCGGCAGCTTCCAGACCGCAACCGAACGGAGGTGGAAGTGTTCCAGTGTAGGCTCCAGCTGTGATGTTGATGTCCGTGGCATTGACACCCAAAAAGTGGTTTTTCACTACGACGTTGCCAGGTGCAGGAGTCGGGACTTCAGAAATGTCGATGATTTTCGTGGCAGTACGGAAATCCTTGGACTTGGTGTGCACTTGGACGCTCTTAAATGATGGCATAGTGCTTGACTTATGGTATGGGGCTCAAATATCCGAATGACGTGTGCAGCACAAAGTGAAAGTGTTGATGAAACAAAAAGGTGCGACTAAAAAAGAGACAAACGGGTGAAGATGCAAACCCGGGTTTGGTGACAAGGAATTTGTATGGACTAAACCAGCCGGGTTTGTGATTTGTTAATCGAAGACATGCACGTCAACAAAAGTTAAGTCCTTAGTTCCCTGTCAGGGACTGATTGGAGTGATGCCGCGCTGCGTCGTCCATCAGCACTCACAAGAGTTAGGGCTGGAATGTCGACTTGTCGACAAGCGTAACGATGCATTACCATGAATGTGTTGAGCCCGTTTAAATCGTAGGTTTGGAGGCGAGTCAAACTCTGCCTGAATCTCTTCACGGTTTTGTCGTGAAGTCTACGGCACAAAATTCATTGCGAATAGGTAGAAGATCACGAGCAGCACCACAGACCGAAAATAAGCGCTGTCATCCGGAGCATCCGAAATGTACGGGTAGGCGACACCGACAACCAGGTTGCACAGCCAAATGATACACACAAAAATATTCTGAAATATGACATGTTCCATATTATGCTACAGAACATGAAGGTATTCAATCAATCGGAGTACTCGCTGACATGCGTGTAGAGGATAAGAATTTCCAAAACGGTCGCGAATTTGATGGACATCTCTCCGGTATGGTGCCTTAGCTGCGACCAACATTAGCCACTCGTATCTATATCAAACAATGTATGAGGCGATATAGCAGATGTGTAGACAAAAAGCATTTTTGCATTAATGAATTAACTGTATGCATTCATGTCTCCACGATTCTCTGGTACTCGCCAGATTTTAGAGTAGCCGCACGTTTTGGAATTGGCCTACAAGGTAGAATTATAGTCTCCATCGAAGGCATCAGTGGTACCAAAGTAGGAATGCAGGTGACCTATCGGAACCGTGAGATTAAAGGGAGGCATCTCGTCCAGACAAGATTTGTCCAAACGGTCCAAATTGCCATTGTTGCTGACGAAAGATACCAGCAGCTTCATTCCACAGGTCCCTTTTGAATCGTCAAGTTCGTCAAGATATGACGATCCAAGAACACTGTCTGCAGTATAGTCAAAGGCAATCAACTCCTTTTTGTCCCCTTGGAGTGCTTCCAACAAGTATATGGCATACTTATGCGGTGTCATTTGATTCAGCTTTCCACTCAGTAACAATACACTTGCCTGGCTTGGGATCTTTGCGCTCTTGTTCCAATACTCATCGCGCTCGTAAATAATTCCGTGGGCTTCGTATGTACTGGCATTGTGGTCATTGCAAGTCTTGTCTTTCGAGAAAGCACAATAATGTGAACTCATCCAGTAATCTCCACTCTCTGACATTCGTACATTAGTAAATTTCTTGATCATCTCTGATGTTGACGGTGTCGGCTTCTCCCACATTTCAGAGTAAACGATAAGGTAGTACAGCACTGACGACCAAGTCGTTTCAGGGCGACTGAAACCGAGATTTTGGTACCAATTAAAACCTTTGATGAAGCGTGTCAATACTGGAGCATCTTTGGGAGCACAACGGTGAAGGCGGTAGACGACCGGAGCAATAAATGTTCGCTGGATTGAATCAGCAAGTAGTGATCCCAGCATGCGTCGAAGCGTGTAGGATGGTGGTTCGTTGCTTACATTGGGCTCATTGTTGTTCACGGTATGCATCATTGCAGCACAGGTCGATTTGGGATTCTTGTCCAATTCTATGATGAGTTCCTCAAGCACGCTTCGTAATGATGTTGCCTTGAAGTGCACGTTGCAAAACTCATCTGTAGAACAGAGCTCCAGAAACTGGTCTGCCACTTCTCCGATGTTGGTGTCGAATTCAGACATATAGAGAAACTTAGATCCACCTGAGCTTGTATCGACACTGTCTAGGACATAGCCAGTAACACCCGGTGGATCAAGATGCATTAGACGTTCCACCAATGTCGTGCCGTAGCCAACGCCGTATACAGTAGTGTTCGCGCCGTTTGAGTACTTTGTGATGAAGACTTCCAGATCCGTCGCAGCACTAGTAATAGAAAACGAAGACAGATCTCCATATTTCTGCTCCAGTTCTTCAGCACAAACAGGGACTTCGGCTAGAGTAATTTCATCCCCTAGCTTAGAGGTGTTAGATGAACCTGTACACTTCAGCAGTGTACTGCGTCCACTACCGCGGTGATCCATTGTGTACACGTTCACCGCTCCCTCCAGTTTGGAGTGGAGATCAATCATTAAGTATTCCACTATTACGGTTAAAACAACTTCGATCAGAATGTAAATGACAATATCAGAAATCTTAAGACGTATACGTACTTCCGGTAGATGGAGATCCAGGGCCACCCTGAAGAAGCCAAACGTTAGAAGCTGTAGTTGGATCCGTCGCTATGGCTGGTAAGCGCTTTACGAATATGTCGACATTTTCAATTGGAGCCTTCGTTGCATCACATATACCTGGATAGCATAATGGCGCGCGGTACAGAATACACTCTGCGTCGGGGTCGGTAGTGTTTCTCTCGCTTGAAAGGGTATTCGCCGAACAAGGATGCCACCCATTCAACTTGCCATCTGGAGCAGGATCGGATGTGCAGGTCGTAACAGCAACTATCGCAACGAGGGAGAAGATGCGATAGAACTGCATAGGTATGCGTGACTTGGTTGGTATGACGCAAGGTCAGAATATTGAGGAATGAGAGATTGTTAGCGTGAAAAGTAAAAGGTGAGACATTCACATCTGTAATACGGTGCATGGTATTCACCGTTTTCACTGAATACTTTAATTTCACGATTACGATTGTTTATGTAGTTCTAAATTCACATCATCATTCTGCGGTATCCACAACGGAGACCCAATAGGTCCATCACCTTGCTGACTCTATGATGTAGACAACAGTGTTGTCACAACACACCTTGCTCCTTTGAGGTTCGCTACGGCTTATCATACACCTCTACCGACACCCAGAAAAATCCATTATACTATTGAATGAAATAATTACTTTTGACAAAAAGCAAAAATGCATCAATGCTATGGAAACTAACGAGACCACGTCAGACAAAGGATACTAAGGGGTTTCAAATCTGACAGTTAAACGGACTTAAAGAGCGGTATAGATTGAATACCCTACTCTTAAACACTGGATGTGGATAAAAAACGGCAAAAGATTAGTAAAATCAAGTATAAGCAAATCCAGAAAATAAAAGGCGACCATACCAATGCACTGGAACCGATGCAGAGAACACCAAAAAATAAATAGGTCACTTGACACCTTCCCTTGAATCAGTGGTTGAGGACCATTCGAAGTATTAACTTTATTATGGCATATTGCATGATCTTCGGCCCGAGTCAGAAACTACTACCGGAAACCCCAATGTGACGACCACATTGCTTGAGGAAGTGTGCATTAGTGAATAACCGTCCACCAGTCACTAGTCGTAGAGAACTTAATAGCTAGAATAGTGTAGTTTTAGGCTGGGTGTATTTAGTCGTTAATTACTACAGTAGTCAATTTTCCCTGTAATACTATTTTAATTACATATTAACTTTAGTTTGCTCTATATGATCTGGTCGTGTAACATGGTTACATGAAGGGGTACCCTAGAAAGGGTACCACCTTTAGAAGTAGATTTACTTCTGTGAGTATTCGTTTTAGATACTCTGTTGTGAGTGGTGTGGACCACACGTAGGTTCGGTGGCTGAGGGCCAACCAATAGCATTAAACCTACCTTTTATATGCATAATTAGGATAAAGTATAGTTAATTAGGAGTTTGTATTACAGGCCAAATGAACCTAATTACCTATAAATAAATCAGTCTAAAATCTACTCTAAACTGGCTATTAAGTCACCCTAAGACCAGGGACTAGTGAACTGCCGTTCACTTAGAGTGTATACTCTTGATAGCACGCCTCCTCAAGCAAGGTGCTCGTGTGACCCCGTCACAGGTCGCATACCATTGGGTGACTCACAGCTACGTTTTAGTGATGTGTCACACGCCACGGACTATAGAGTATCCCTATAGTCCGTGGCGTGTGGCTTAAGAGAATACTCTGAAGTATGTCTAGTTCTGGAGCCGGTACCCAATTTGGGATACCCCTAATGTAACCCAGTTACATCCTCCCCATCTTAGACTAGGTAATCCTCCCAGCTCTTCCCATTCGGCTCCACTGCCTCATGGATACCAGTCTGTCTTACATTCACAGGCTCCGACACCGGCTGCTCCGATTGTCCAGGGGGATCAGCCTCGTTTCTAAGAGGTGAACTCTCACCTTGGTCTTCCTCCGTCCGAGGAGAAGGACCATGTGGATCGTATTAAGACGCCCCATGTTCTACGTGGGGTCTGAGAGTAATGGGGTCTAGTCTCTTGTGCACTTTAGAGACTAGCGTAGTCGAGGGCTACAAGTAAAGTAGAGAACGAGGAGCTTTGTGAGTGCAGGAGGAAATTGAAAAGTGATCACCAAAGGCGATCGATGTATTTGAGTTGCTGTTGTGGTGAAGCGAAAGAGAAGTTTTCCGACTTCGATCCTGTCCCGTCAATCGAGATCGAGAGCAATTGCTCCCTATAGTGATTCTCGACAAAGTGACACTCACTATAGTGACCAAGTGAATGCGTGTGCCGTCATCACCATCCAAGACGATTGTACCCACGCGATATCGATCTCAGCAGGTAATATCGATCTTAGCTTTATTATGGGTATTACGAAGCCAGCGCAGTATGGATAGCCACAGATGGGAAGCGTAGGACATTAACCATTAATTCAGAGTTGCTTTTACCTTCTACTTCACAAGTCTTCTTCATCTACGCTATTCCGGGCAGGGATATACGAGATTGGCCCTCCCGACGCTACGCAAGATCAAGATCGACACTGAGTAGAACCCCTACGCCTAGATTACTTTGCTGGACGTTCGTCAACCCTCAAATCTCAAGACCCGTTATAGGAAGCAGCAAGCACGTATTGAAAATCATTGGATAAGGGTCACACACCGACCACAAGACACCCCCAGGCCAGGATCGGCACTGGCCAGATCGAGATCAATCCAGGACACCCAAGATCGAAGCTCGATAACTACCCGGCGCAGCGAGTAGAAGTATCCCCGCTGCTGCCACCTCTCCCGCTGTCCTGTCAGACAGCAAGATCGACAACAAGCGCGTCTCCTGAAGATCACCCGAGGAGCGATCTAGTCCCACCGACGGGTACACAAGGTGAGATCGAGAACTTCACGGAAGATCGGAATACCCCCCCCCCGTTAGTCGGCAGTTCAGGCACCGTGTGTAAGAGGAACCCTGCGATGTCGCGATTTCACAGAACCACTTCGCCATACTGTGACTGTGAGAACCCTGGAGGAAAGCCTTCGGCGACAAAACCTCCCTAGACTACTGCCACCTCTACATCCGAGTACGTCAGTATTCCATCGAAGCACGCGACATCACATCCGATGATACTCGTTTGTCTTAAATTATCCACAAACACACAATCTACACAGGCCTCGTATGACACAGTACAAGTGAACACAAGTGACCAACAGTGATCCCAAAATCAGCATTTGCCGAGCATGCTATATGCCTCAGTGGCTTAGGTTGGGCTGGCTTTAGTTCAGCCACGGGGACCTGCAGCCCCTGCACGTGGCCGATGAATCTTCTTTCATACGTGTTTGACCTGCTCGGCCGGCGTAGCCGCCGCCAAGCTTCCGAGGTCATCTCTTCCAAAGATGCCCACCATCTTCCGGACCGACTCAAACCGAGCATTGGTCAAATGAGGAACTCCCCTCTACCCATCTTGGTTTACCTTGTAGAAGCCATAGAGGATTCAGGTAGTCAATCTACCCGCGTAGGCGTGGGTTGACTAGAAGTGCTACCAAGTGTGACGGGGTTACACGAGCACCTTGTAGTTTACACCTAGACGACCCAACTCGACACCCGCCCCATAGTCACTCTTTCGAATTAGGATATGCATTCTGAGCCATCATCACAAGCCTCTGCATGCAAATATGTATTGGTGTGACGGGGTACACGATCACCTTGCTTGATGAAGCGTGCTATCAGGAGTATACAAACTCCTAGTGAACGACAGTTCACAAGTCCTGGTCTTAGGGGACTTAATAGCTAGTTTAGAGTAGGTTTAAGACTGATTTATTTATAGTTACTTCGGTCATTTGTCCTGTAATACAAATTACTAATTAACTATAATTTGTTACATATATGCATATAAAAGTAGGTCAAATACTATTGGTTGGCCCTCAGCCACCAGACCTACGTGGCAGTGGTGTGGTCCACACCACCCACAACAGTGTACCCAAAACGAATACTCACAGAAGTATATCTACTTCTGGAGGCCATACCCTTTCTGGGGTTACATTCCTTCTGTATTCATCAGTCTCGTTATTACATACGCATGATGAAATTAGTGTAGTACGCTATGAAGTTTACCACCACGTAGTACCACTAAAGATCTAGTAACTCATTGGCTATAATCGTAACAGCTTAACCGCGGCGAAATAGCTTTGTGATAGTGGGATTATTAACTACCATGTAACAAAAACCGTGATTCGAACTTAACTGATATTAATGATGAATGTCAATTGCCAATTCCTCCTTACTAAGCACTACAGTATGAACTAAATCAGCTGTGTTTGTGATCTTGTCAGAAAGAAGAAGAAGGTGAGTCGATTACTGCTTATTTGCCTTCTCAACTTGCGATGTGTTAATGCCTAAAAATCAGTCAGTGTCTGGAAAACAACTCCTTTGCGGGTTGTTAGATGTAGTTGACTGTGACGTATTTTGAAAGTATCTGGGTTTCTCCTGAGAAAACTGCCAAATTTATCGGCACTTGTAAGTGTTGTCATGATTCTTTTGAATCCTTTATGCTGTGACTTGTCTGTTTGTCGGAGAATTCTACGAAAGTGTGCGCCGAATGTATCGTAGATCTTCGATAATGTTGTGGACAGAGAGTCCTAATCAATGTCTTCGAAGCAGAAGCGATTGCGTTCCATCCATCGGTGGTGGAGGACAATGCACCGAACTATGTTCCAAAGTGACACAACATCTTCTTTTTGATATATCCAACGTGGTTTCACCTGTTGTTTGTAAGGTAGTGCTACTACTACTAGTAGCTTCTATTTAGCGTTCCTGAGAAAAACTGACTACAGTCTTTCCATACCTCGATCCACACTACATCAGATTTGCAAGAAAAGATGTTTCGCAGTTTCGATGTCATTCCATGACATTGCTGGATATTTGGTATTTGCTGCGCTAAAAACCAGAACCGCGATCTTACGGGTTGTCAAGCGATAACCATCAACAAAATCTAAAACTGAGCCCGTCAATTCAACAGTGGTTACTGAAAGTCGAATTGTCGAAAAACGAAGTCGTATTAGTATGAACAGTTTCTTGTGTTTCTGGCCCGTTTTAAATCGTAGGTTAGGAGCGGGTCTGACGTGAATCGAACTCGGCCTGAATCTCCTCGCTACTTTTTCCAGAAGTCTCTGGCACCAACTTCAGTGCGAAAAGGTAAAATATCACGAGGAGTACCACAAAAGGAAGGTAAGCGTAGTCATCCAGAGCATCCGAAATGTACGGATAGGCGACACCAACAATCAGGTTACACAGCCAATTAATACCAATACAAAGAGAGGAGCCGCTAGCGCGGATCGAGTCCGGGAACAGATCAGCAGTGATGACCCAAACGAGCGGTCCTAGTGTCGCTCCAAAAGCGATGACGTACAGGGCCGTGAACACAATCGACAGTGCCGACACGTCCACTAGAAAGGCAATGGTCATACACACAGCCATGATGCACATGCTCGCGATTCCCCACAGGATCATTTGACGGTTGCCGAAGCGAACGGCGAGGACACCAGCGGAAAAGCCAGGGAATATGTTGATAAAATCGATGATCAGTGTTCCGATGCGTGAATCCGAGATACCAGCGTCAGCAAAAATGCTACTGGAGTAGTAAAAGACGGCGTTAATTCCGGATAGTTGCTGCGCACAAGCGAGCAAAATGGCAGCGGCCACCTGCATGCGGTAACGAGGCGAGAACAGAGACTCCATTTCGTCGGATTCGTTATTGACCTCACCCAGTTCAGATTGGTGTGTCTTGTTGGAAGACTCTAGCCAGCTCAAAGCAGTCTGCACGTTCTCTTCACCATATAGTTGAGCGATGACAGCCTTGGCTTCAGCGCGACGATTCTTCATGAGCAGCCAAGCAGGACTTTCGACGCACATGTTTGGGGCCATTAGAAGAAACAACGCAGCCAGAATGATCGGGAATCCTGCAAGGTAACGCCAACCACTGCTAGTGTTAGCGAAGAAGAAGGCGATTGCAGGTAACACGATACCCATGGTCACGGAGATCTGTAGACCCAGACCTAGAATGTTACGAAGGTGTGGCGGTGACAACTCGTTGATGTACGATCCCAAAGTGCCCGTAGCGACACCTGACGCGATACCAGACACAATACGACCGACAGCGAAAGCCCAAATGTTGGACACTGCAGCCTGGATCACTGCACCAATGATCATGAAAGCACAGTTTACGAACAGGAGCTTCTTGCGACCCCATAAGTCACTGAAGTGACCACAGAACAGAGAGCCAATCATGCCACCGAAGATCCATGCGTTCACGGCGAACGTCCACTCCAGTTTCGAGTGACCCGGGAACATGAGGCATGTACCCTCCACCACAGGGCGAGCATTGCATTGGTCGGTATCGTTGTACTGGGTGAGATTCGTCTGCGAGGTGGACCAGCCACTTTGGAACGGCTGGAGAAGAGCGACGAGCACACTGGTGTAAAGGATCAAGTTGGGCTTGATGTTGCGCTCAGCTTCCTTGTTGGATTTGTCGAACGTAGTCTGGACGTCACTCTTGGGAGTCGAAACTTCCGAGTACATCTCGTCGGTGACAGTTTGCTGGGTCATCTCAGCTTGTTCTGTGGCACCCTCACGTGTCAATTGATTTTGGTAGCTTGTACAAAAGTCGGTAAAATGAAGAATGAACAGAAGTACATTGCTGACGGAGCAATCTTGCCTCCGCTTCCAGTCCTCGTCTCTGTTGCGCTGTAGTGAAGAACAACCCCTAGAGACAAGTGGAGAAATGAAGACATCGATAGGATTTTCCGCTGTACTATGGTTCATAGGAACAAGCCTTCATGTTGGTTGGCCCTATTTTACCAGACGGACTGTTGACGTACCAGTGGCACGTCAACTGGTCGTGTCGCATCCACAACTTCAATTCTGAAGTTTCGTCTACTTGACACTGTCAAGTTGGCAGGGGAAAAGTGGTCTTTGTTTATTTGCATTTGGTGCTACATTATCGAGTTGGTGTTGCCTTGAAAGTCTAACTCCAAATTATCATCCTATACTCACCATGTATCCCGCCTGCTAGAACGTCTATTGAGTAAATGGTGTGGATCGCCACTCAGAGTCCGGATCAACTGCAGCAGTAGCAATCAAGTTGCTGACAACACAATGCAATTCCTAGCAGTTACTATGTCTTACGCTACCCATGAATGAAGAGTATTGCACGTCTTTGTGTCGACTTTCAACAACCTACAATACGTTTTGTAAGCAGCAATGACATTATTGCTTAATCGAGATAGCCATTAACCACGCTCTATGAAGAGTTTTCGATCGCTAGATGGACTCAAAATCTTGGCATCATGTGACCAAAGGAGTGTTCGTCAAAATGCCTTAACTAACATGCTTTGAGTGACAATAACAGTAGATAAACGAATTCCTTCAGTTTCACCAGTGTTTCTTATGTCAGCAAGGAAAAGCGTATGATGCGCTTTGCACGTTTAACTGACAAGTTGGATGTCGGTAGAATGTGCTTGACATCATGGCATCAACAGTGAGACAGGTCAAAGCTGATACCACAGGTACCCGTTGAAATAAGGCTAAGAGAGTTACTATTTAACGAAGTGCAGCATGCAGCGAGTTGCTTCAGACAATTCACGTCGACTGTCAAAATACCATGCATGTACAAGTACAGTGGTAGCATGGATATGAGGTCTTTTTCGCCCCTTTGCTCCATTAACACTGCTACTTGCATGCAAAAACAATCCGCTTATTAGCAATCCAAGTAGAATGTCTGAAAATTTGCCGGATAGTTGGTGAGTCCACAAGGAGCGTTAAATAAACGCACATGCGAATGTGTGGCTAAAACTAGTATTGGATCATCTCAGTCGAGTTGCTCCGTTGAATTGCTAAGGGACTACAATCTTCAGTGGATTTGCCACTGTAGTCCGACGTACCTGTTAGTCTAATGGCTGTTTCGACGACGTTCATGTTGCAAATTATGAACACAGAGTACTAACGGTTGTTTCAAGTGTATTAGAGTTCTACTTGTAATATTGTAAAGGGTGTACAGAGCGCACACGTCGTCGACGTTCTAATAAACCAAGTCTGAATCGTTAAAACGAGTGTTTTCAGGCCATTGTTCTTGACGCGATCGTGCTCTCCGCCGCCTCTCGCTGTGATGGCAAATTTCCATTCACTCACAACATTATACCATAAGCGTCATCTTGTATCGCGTACCTCGCATCCCCTTTCTTTCAAGGTTTGACACTACAAATAGGCAACGAATAGGCATGTTATGAAATCAATCCTGATGAACAGATCTGTGTCAACCCAGGGTTTTACTCACTACAGCTTAGCTTTCGAATTCTCAACCAGAACACTGTATAGTGAGTGCATGGTCGATGCCTACCTAGCATCCACCTACAATTTTTAGGCATCTCGTACTCTCAAATATACCAAGCAAGTTAATAAGAAGCGACCAGGATAACGCGAACGTGAGGTACACGATAGTAATTCCACCGAGTACTTTGCTCCGGTGACCACAACGCTTGAGCACTTGAGTTTGGGTCTTTTGTCTCGGTAGTAAGACGAGGAAAAGAAGGGAGAGCAGCTTGGATGCGTACGAAATGAGAACAATCACTGTGATATCACGACGTGTAGTGTAGGAGTCGTTCAAAATGTCGCGGTTGCGAACGGCAAACGGCTCATTGATGGTCTTGGTAAGCGTTGCTGAGAATGGGTTACTGAGATTGCCGACTGTGGTCAATAGTCCATAAATGGCGGCTTCGTTGCCCTTATCAGCCAACTCCACGACTACAAAGGTCGAGACGATAAAGTTGATACTCGAAGGGATGGTCTCTACGATAGGTAAACCAAGCCAGAACCACTGGTTGCGTACGACATCCCATGTTGTGAGCATTGTGCACACTGAATCAAGAGTTAGTACAGCAAATGTAGTGATGGCAATTACGTGGTGCCAGTCCCAGTCCAGACCGTAGCGACCCATAAATGCCAATGTGAGTGCTGTCACCCCTGAGCCGATAATTTGAGAAATCGAGATGTTGAAACTTGTTGCTCGAGCCCAATACATCGTGACAGGATCCGAAGCCACATAGCTGATACCACCAAAAACACCCGAAAAGAAGCTGTATGCGATGACTTGGTAAACTGCGCGACTTTGCAGTGTTTCCCATAGATTGTCCATGTACTTGCGCAGGTCCGGAGTACCTACTAATTTTTCGGCAACAAAGTACCAAGTCATTGGAATTACAGGGACACAGCAAGCCGCCAAGATGGCTGAACACACTGGAAAACTAATGCCAAAGTCGAAATCTCCACCGTAAGGAGGCGAACTGAGTCCGAAGCCCACCAGAATACTTCCGAATATGTTGAATATGGTTCGTACAGTGTAAATTGCGGTCTGCACCCGTCCTCGTATCGCTACAGGTTCACGTTGGGCATATTCGACAACTACCCCATCCGCGGCCACGTCCGCGATAATGTAGCCGAGTGTTGCCAGCATCATGAACACGATGTACTTGCCTCCACTGGCGGGTGCGTGATAATTAATGGCAGCAATTTCCTCCGCAGAGTACTCATTAGGCTTCAATGATCGCCATGAAGGTTCTGGGAAGTAAGGTTTGTCGAGTGGGAATGTTGCCATGACTACGAGACAAATAGAACACAGCAGCCAACGATGATCATGAACGGCCGACGACGAAAACCACAAATGGGGAAGCAGTCCGAAGCGATCCCAATGAAAACCTTGACAGACCACGGGATACCAAGTAACGCCCGGGCTGAGGTCGTGGCTTGGCCTTCCATGTTGAGATAGTAACCCAAGAATGGCGTAATTGAGCTAGGTAGTGCTCCCATCATGAGCCCCACGGCAGCATACTGCGCAAGCAAGCCACATGATTCGGCTGAAATAAGACTCGGAGCTCCTCCATCTCGCAACGCTCCGTCATTGTTGAGATCGTCCTCTTCTTCAGAACCATTGGACGAATGCACCAATTCTTCGTAGGCATCGTGATGAGAAAACTTGATGGAACTCAAATACGAATTCCTTTCAGGTGTTTCCACTCGCCCGAATCTTCCAAACATTGTTGCAACTGAGCTTGGCCAACTCGGAGAGTTTTACAAGTGATCTCGCTGTGATGTGAAGCGGCCTAGGTTTCATCTCGGGGAGAACTAGTAGTTCAACTACGACATCGAATCTGAGTACAGGGTATGACAATGAATTACACAGCTTGTCAGGTTGATGTTGAAACTATAGCAATCATACGAATTTTGTTGAATGCATGCACTGCGCCAGGGTTCTGGATTTATAGCTGTTGATGATAATGCATTGTACACCAGTTAAAAATCACACTTTTAGAAACAATATCCCTCTTTACCGGTAGTATACGCGCTGGTCCACTTTGTTGCAACTCAAGACAGTACCGTCACTAATTTGAAGTCAAATTTGAAAACCGCCCCAGTTTATCAAATAAAAGACGAAGACCGGATAGTTAACTTCATGCATCATATTGCAACGCTCATACAACAAGTCGCAGGTATAAGTTCCGAATAAACTATACCTTTCTTACGGAATTGAAGCTTCTCAACTTTAGTGGCAGACAAATGCTCCAAATTTTCTACCACTTTCGCTTTCGTGGGTTGCCGTAGCGATTCTTGTACCATTCAGCTACCTCCGGATGCTCGTTTCCGGCGCCAACAAAGTAGACCGATTGATTGCTACAGAAATCTGTTTCTTCATCCAAAAACTCCAGAACCCCAATGTTGCCATTGCGCGCTGCTTGAATAGCAAACGCTGACTTGACCGAATGATTCAAATGGTAGTATAGCCATTTCACGATCTCGGTATGACCATGATATACTGCCTTAGTCATCGGTTGACTATTCCAGGGCAATGCATAATTTGCATCCAAAATTTCATTATCTTGAGATGACCACCTGCAGCAGCTGCAGACATTGCAGTCGTCGTGCATCCTTCACGACGATTCGCTTGGAGCCATACTACCATTTCAAAGTTACCATTCTTGCTGCCGCATTCATCGCCGCTTTTGTACATCCTTCGCGTCTGTTTGCATGCAGCCACTTGACCACTTCGAAGTGATTGTTTTTTGCTGCATTATCCATGGCCGCTTTCGTACAGCCTTCTCGACGATTTTGATGCAGAAACTTGACAATGTTGAGATAACCTTTTGCAGCTGCTTCGTTCATCGTTTCCTTGGACCATTTTCCTTTGTGACTAGAATGCATCCATGTCAAGATCTCGAGCTGACCGGCGCGTGCTAAGGTTTCAACGAAATTATCAGGCAACGGTTGGCCGAGATTTTCGTGCACAGCCACTTTACCACTTCAAAATACTTTGATTTTATTGCTTTTGAAGCACATCCCTCGCCTCTGTTGGCATGTAGCCATTTCAAAACATCCAGGTGATCTTCCTTTGCTGCTAAAACCATGGCATCAGCCACGCATCCTTCCTTTCTGTTACTATGCAGCCATTGTACAACCTTCAAATGTCCATTCTTCGCTGCCAAGTTCATTGCCGCCCTAGTACATCCTTCCGTTCTGTTCTCATGTAACCACAGGATGACCTCCAAAAACCCATTCTTCGCTGCCAAGTCCATTGCCGCCGTAGTGCAACCATCATTATGGTTGTCGTGTAGAAACTTTAAAACCTTCAGTTGTCCATTTTCCGCTGCGACGTTCATAGTATCTGTTGAGAAGAGTTCGCGGTAGTGAACATGCAACCACACTGCAACATCACCAGACGTCCGTCTCGGGCAGCATCGTTAACCCGCTTACAATTGAATTTCCAGCGATTTAAATCGTGAATCCACTGCAACATTTCGAGAGATTCTATGTTCACATTCCGCAGGGAGATTGTTGGTGGCTTAATTTCGTACAAGAATTTGGCAATGTCAAGATGTCCTCTTTTGATGGCTTCAAGCCATGCGTCTCCTATCGAGGTTTTGTCCCATTTTGTGTGCTCTATTAGCCACTTCAACAGTTTGAGGTGGCCTCCTTGAGTAACGTAGACCAAACTCCGCACGGTATCGGGGAATAGTTTCACAATCCAGTGAACAACATCAACAGTCACACCAGTCGCGAACATACAAGAAACACTATCATACTCTGCTCGCAAAATTTGAACTGCTTGAATAGCAATGGTTTGCACTTATACAACCATTTCAGTACGGGTAGCTCCACAGCACTAGCAATCGCATACACTACTTCCTCATCCACAGCACCAGGATATCGCTTGTAAATTTCCTTTAACGCCTTCAACTCTCCTTGTTTTAACGTCATATTGTGTGGAATCAACTGCATCGCAAGTCGGTATTGCCGCAGTTTTTCTTCGTGGACCATGTTTAAACTTTCATCCACCGCGCGAAGAGCTCGGAAGAATAAATGCGTCTTCTTTTTCTTTACCACAGTTATTAGTGCACGTTGAGAAATATTTTCCGTGAACTGCTGGATGAGATGTACGACATAGGGCAGCCCTTCCAGTTGCCGACAAGAAAGATGCACATTCGTCAGAATAAAATATTCATCATCCATCTTGACTCTTTATCCAAACTGGTCGAATGGCACTTATCAAACGAAACAAAGGATAGAAAACGACTATTGTTCATGATTGAAATTTTTCTGAATATTATTACATGTAGAATTCAAGCGGTATTTTGTGTAAATCCTCAAGTTTCAAGTATTATTAGGTACTCCTGATACCAATACTTAATAAGTACATGAAATCCTGTGTCAAACCCTGCTCGATACGAAAAGCAAAGAAAAATGATGTCTTTCTGTCGACCAACCAGACAGTTATTTGCTAATCACTTGGCAGACCATGTCCGCTTTCGTGGGTTACCATAGCGATTCTTGTACCATTCAGCTACCTCCGGATGCTTATTTCTAGCACCAACAAAGTAGACCGATTGATTGCTACAGAATTCTGTTTCTTCATCCAAAAACTCCAGAACCCCAATGTTGCCATTGCGCGCCGCTTGAATAGCAAACGTTGACTTGACCGAATGATTCAAATGGTAGTATAGCCATTTCACGATCTCGGTATGACCATGATATACTGCCTTAGTCATCGGTTGACTATTCCAGGGCAATGCATAATTTGCATCCAAAAATTTCATTATCTTGAGATGACCACCTGCAGCAGCTGCAGACATTGCAGTCGTCGTGCATCCTTCACGACGATTCGCTTGGAGCCATACTACCATTTCAAAGTTACCATTCTTTGCTGCCGCATTCATCGCCGCTTTTGTACATCCTTCGCGTCTGTTTGCATGCAGCCACTTGACCACTTCGAAGTGATTATTTTTTGCTGCCTTATCCATGGCCGCTTTCGTACAGCCTTCTCGACGATTTTGATGCAGAAACTTGACAATGTTGAGATACCTTTTGCAGCTGCTTCGTTCATTGTTTCCTTGGACCATTTTCCTTTGTGACTAGAATGCATCCATGTCAAGATCTCGAGCTTACCGGCGCGTGCTAAGGTTTCAACGAAATTATCAGGCAACGGTTGGCCGAGATTTTCGTGCAACCAGTGTACAATTACGGATCTTTGGTCTCCATTGCGTGTGAAGTACATCCCTCATTTCGATTGTCATGCAACCACTTCAGAATGTCCCAGTTGCCTCTTTTCGCTGCACTATCCATTGCTGCGGAAGTACATCCTTCAGATCTGTTCTCGTGCAACCACTGTACGACATTCAAATGTCCATTCCCCGCTGCCAAGTTCATTGCCTCTGTAGTGCATCCTTCTGTTCTGTTCTCATGTAACCACAGGATGATCTCCAAAAATCCATTCTTTGCTGCGGAATTCATCGCCTCTGTAGTGCATCCATCTTCACGGTTATGATGCAAAAACTTTAAAACCTCTATATGCCCATTTTCGGCTGCACGGTCCATCGCATGGTGTGTGAATTGATTTGGATGGTGAATATGCAACCACTGCAAGATTTCTAGGCGTCCTGCACGAGCGGCATTGATCACCACCATATAATCGAAGTCCCAGTGGTTTATGTCGTGAATCCACTGCAGCATTTCAAGAGATTCGATGCGCAAATGGTGCACCTGGACTGTTGAGGTTTCAATTCGTACAAGAATTTGGCGACATCAAGATGTCCTCTCTCCATGGCTTCAAGCCATGCGGTTCCCACCAAGTTTTGATTCCATTTGGCGTACATCACTAGCCACTTCAACAGTTTGAGGTGACCTCCTTGAGCAGCGTAGACCAAACTCCACACAGTATCGGGGTATAGCTCCACTATCCATTCAACTATGTCGTGTGCGCCACTCCTTGAGACCCCGGCGAAAATTATTTCCGAGAAACTCTTGAACAACGTTCGCTTGCAGCTATACAGCCACTTGAGTACGGATAGCTCCTGATCGCGCACAATATAGCGCACTGTAGTGTCATCGACAACACCTGGGTATCGCCTATACAGCTCTTTCATTAAGTTTAATTTCCCTTCCTTCAAGGTCATATTGCTTGAAACCAAGTACATTGCAAGCGGTATTGCCGCAGCTTTTCTTCGTAGAGCATGTTCGAACTTTCGTCCACGGCGTGAAGGACTTGGGGAAGAGATGGAACTTTTGGTCCTTTAACACATTCAGTAGTGCAACTTGCGAGATATTTTCAGTGAACTGATGAATGAGATGAACGATATGTGGCACTCGTGCCAAGTCCCGACATGCAACTTGTACCCGTGTGAGAATGAAAAGTTCGTCATGTTCCGCCATCTTGTGCACTGACTGTCTTCGTTGAATGGCTACATATCTATCCTATGTAAACGAATGACTAGTTTTATGCTCTTCAGCAGACTTGAAGTGAGCTTCCCCGCATAGTTACCGTCTATATGCGAATGTGTCATTGATTCGTACTTAACAAAATCAGGCTCATGTTGAATGCGAACAGACACATTCATTCTTCAATTCCCTTCGCTTCCGCCATGTCGGACCAAGTGACGTATCTGCGCTCTCTCCCTTCCATTCGCGAAGGCTGCCATCGCGTCTTGGCGTTAGGTCAAGAGGACAAACTTCCTCACTTCTCGGTGGTCGAAGCGAAGATTCCTGCCTTAGCTGACTACGTCATCAACGTGATTCGCCAGTCGTATCCATCGCCCAACGAGGCAAAAGTCCCGTTCCATTCACGTTGGCGCCACTTTGAGGCTGGAAATCCACTTCGTGTCGACAAGATGACGTCATCGTGGACATGCGACAAGTTGGAGAAGGCTCGTCGTCTCTTGGACTTGGCGCTCGTCAGCGTCTTGCTCGATGCAGGCGCCGGCCCCAATTGGAAGTACAAAGAGCCAGAGACGGAAGACTTTTACAGTCGCAGTGAAGGCTTGGGGATCGCCAGTTTCCATATGTTTAGACGGAACGTTTTCGAACGATTCGAAAGATCCACATCGAGTGGATGCACGAGCTCTGAGCAATTTGGCAGATGACGCAATTGCGAAAGCTTTTCAAGTGGTAGTTGTTTGCTTTTTTGTGATTTTATCTAGGTTTTAGTTAACTTTTGGTTATGTAGTGCGAGGAGAACCCGTTGGTGGGTTGTGCTGGGAGGACGGCACTGTTGAAGGTAATTGTTGCTGGTTTGCAGGATTGGGATAACACTGATGCGAAGTTTGATAGCGACTGGGCAAGAGTATTGCCAATTACCCGAGTTTTTTACTGGAGTGGATGGATCGATTCGACCGGGGAACATGGTGGATTACCTCACCAAGCACCAGAATGCGAGTGGAGAAGTGTCCATTACGAACTGTGGAAAGTGGTGCTGTATGGACTACAAGACATTTGGCCGGCGAGCCGAACGCAAATTGATGGACAGAATATGGGAGACGTGTGGGAGTTGTCGTACGTGGATCTGAGAACAGTTGTTATGAAATCGTCATGTTGATGTAATTTTGTTGAAGTTATTTGCCAGCTCATGAGAAAGCAGGAAAATTTGTGAGCTTTCACAAGCTATCAGTGGCTGACCTACTCACTGATGGAGCCGCTTCAAGACGCTGGATTCAAAATCACAGATCTCAAGTTAATGACGGGTATAAAGGAACATTACATTCTCTTCCTTTAGTGATTCTGATCAAGTGTATGTGCCAGGACTGCCGGAGTATCGAAATGGTGGACTTCTGGTTGACTTTGGTGTGCTGGTCCCGAAGTTACCTAATATTTTGACCGACGAGTTCGATCCGAGTGCAGAAATGATCATCGAATGGCGGGCGCTTACTGTTGCCATTTGGACAAGTTGCATGAAGTAATACTTGAACGCCTCAACTTCTCTGCGGAGTTCTTTCCACTCGTCAAGGTACTGTTCATCGCACGGTTTCTGTTGTCGATTTTAAATAAACTTATCTCCTTGCGATTGTTCCTACAGATGCTGGAAGGTGGAAGTTGGAAGGCCGGACGCGTTATTGCGAAGGAGAAACGTGCCGACGGCGGTCCCCCCATTAAAATCCAGAGCGATGGCACTGTCTTTTAGTGTGGAATCACACAAAGTACAGACGTACTTATACTTTACGATGATAACCTACCATCACCTCAAATCTTGTACTAAATATAAGGGAAGTTTTGCAGGTAGTTGTAGTCTGCTATACTCTAAAGACATGGCGGTTTACTCATTTCAGACTCAAATGCAGTGTGTAAATTCCCGATACTTAGTTGTACCTTGTAGAATCCTACTTCGAGTACAAATTTGCGAACAATTTTTAGATCGTCGCTAGTCACCATATTTTTTAAAATAAACGGGGAAGAGGAATCTAAAACAACATTACTGAAGTGATAGGTGTCCTTCTTGATCTCATACAGTCAACTGATTGTTTTAACAGTTCGCTTACCAATATTATGGTTATCTGATGAATCCTTTCACTAATCCGAGCGACAGTTTCTTTCCATACAACTTATTGTGTTCAAAATTTCTTTCCTACGATTCACTGGGTAGTCGAATATTAGATTGTGTTGCAATCGATAGTCTTCGCTTACACCCTTACCACAACTTGAGAACACCCTAGGCTAATTTGACCACGACCTTGCCAATATTCTTGCGTGCGTACATGTAGTCGATAGCATCAGCAATGTTCTCTAGGCCCTCGAACTTGACAGGGTCAATTCCAGGAATAAGCTTCTTCTGTTCGATCAACTGCAAAAGTCGTTGCATGTGCGGATGATATTGTTCGCGATAATGACCCGAGATGAATCCCCGCAACGACGCCGACTTGAATAACAGCTTTGGAACCAAATCACTCGCGGTGAAATTGTCCTTAGCGCCGTGGTAGCCAGAAATATGTCCAAAAGCAATGATTCGGCCCTTCACAGCGATATTCTCGACCACCGAACGGAACAAATCGCCACCGACCGTCTCGAACACCAGGTCGATTCCGTTGGGGTACTCTTTCTTCAGCACTTCGTCTACATTCTCCGTATTGTAGTTGATCACTCGGTCGCATCCAATCGACTTCAAGTGCGCGGCCTTGGCATCTGAACTAGTGGTACCAATCACGTGGTTACCCGCCAATTTGGCAAGTTGCACGACAAATTGCCCCGTTCCTCCAGCCGCAGCCGTGACCAACACCGTCTCGTTCGACTTCATTTCGCCCACTTGTTCCAGCGCAATAGACGCTGAGCTTCCACTTACAATTAGCGGTAGTGCGTCAGGAGTCGGAGCCGACACCTTCACGACCATCGCCATATCCACCTCGTTGTACTCCGCAAAAGCGCCCAATTCTACAATATGAGCACCATATTAGTCATTATTTCAGATACAAAGCACTTCAACTCTCCGTACTTCTATAGGCGATGGCATCTCCAACTTTAACGTCAGCAACACCTTCTCCCACTTCCAAAACGACACCCACAGCGTCCAATCCACAGCCAAAAGGGGGTGGTAAAGCACCAGTGTAAGTGCCGTTAGTGACGTTAACGTCAGTGGCGTTAATGCCCACGTAATAATTCTTGACGACGACCGAGTTGGCGTGGGCTTTGGGCAATTCCGGCTCCTCGACGATGTGCGTGGCGGATCGAAAGTTGGTGGACTTGGTGTGTACTTCGAGACGCTTGTAACTTGGCATGGTTAAGGAATC
Source organism: Phytophthora palmivora (assembly GCA_008079305.1). Taxonomy (NCBI): domain Eukaryota; phylum Oomycota; class Peronosporomycetes; order Peronosporales; family Peronosporaceae; genus Phytophthora; species Phytophthora palmivora. Next base: position 1,464 of record VOQZ01000272.1, on the reverse strand, counting down.
GACTTGAGCTCTTGGATGCAAATCAAACAATGGATCAAAATGAAAAAGTAGATATTTGTGTACCGAAAAATCGGTACAGTCGTGTCGCATGAATACGTCAACGAAGTGAACAGTAATACCGTATCCGATACGTGGTCATTCGAGCGAACAGTTTTCCACTAGAATTCATAATTAGCTTCCTAGATAACATCTGAGATGTGAATATGCTATCCATCATATCGATTTTCACTGTATACTACACACGTTTTGCGACGTTATCTATTGCGTTGCTATCTAACGCGTCAGGAGTCAATGTTTAGTGCGTTACGCACTCACTACACCACTGTAATAGTAGTAAATGTGTCTATTTAACTTAGATAACTGATCCCTGGTAATTGCTTTCTCGGTCGCGGAGTAGGTGGTGATTCTAACTATCTGTTGCTTGTATATTGATATACTCGAAGCAATCCAACATTTGACGGAGGCGGATACCCTCCATTTTCGTTTCGATTCAGTAGGAGTCTCACTTGGCTGCCGCTCGGAGTTGTCGCATTGCTGGCCTCTAAGTTCTGTTCATGCCATGCTGACATACTCGTTGCGAAAAAATCGCGTTGTTGCGTTGCATCCACAACGCTGACTGCAGGAGGCCCACCGTATCATTACCGCTGCTGTCTCGTGGCGCTTCATGAATCCTCCGTACCATTTAACACTACTGGGCTCACATTGATGACCCACGTGTGGTGCTCGTCTCGATATAATGGATACATTGTACGCTTGAAGCTGTTTGCTCGAGACTGTACTGCCACTCCAGTGATTCACCAATTATTTCCAACCTTGCTGCACACGTGGGCACTCCTAGAGTAAGTGCTCTAACGTTTCCTTGGTATGACCGCATGTCGTTGTCATTTTACATGTTGGATCATGTGCATAGCCTTCGTAAGATAAATTTAATTGTCCTACCGTGCTCTGTATGCCGTCCAAATCTGTAAATCAGTCAAGATACTTCGACGTTGCCACAATTCAGCAAGTCTTTGGTCTTGTAACGCAACGGCCCATTCGTATGCTTCTCGGAGGTTCTCCAGTTTCAGAATGGGCTTCTTGATCTCCTGGATAGCGTGCCTAAACCGAGCAAATGGTTGTTTTTGAGCGCGTGAAGCACCCTATTGTTTAAGGTATTCTCCCCTACGTCCTACGGAAATCCATGTACATGTGGTGAGCACTGATCACTATTCCTGTCGTTGTGAATACCGCTCCAAGACCTTCCAAACGTTCCATACGTTCGCGTTTCTTCCCAAGACGTCAATTTCCAATCAATACCGTTGGGTTCTTGGCATTCTTGAATGAACCCTACTGTTTTCATGTTTTGCTATAGCCGGTAGCCGGTATAAGCGTTTGAAAGCAAATTGCGAAGTGATTCTATTAAAGCAAGAGGTATTCTTCCTAGCTCCCACTTCGCCTGTCACCACCGGTGGCGTGCGCACGCCA